>CM057339.1:562559726-562833282 GCA_030015575.1 Agapanthus africanus
GACTATGTCAACATGGAAAACAAGATCGGTGCCTCAAACTGCACCCAAATCCCACATATACTCAGGCGCCGGCACACCCATCGGCCCTCAAATCCTGTATATCTCGGAGGAATCACGAGTGCCCAACATCGGCACCCAAAACATCATAAAATACTCGTGTCCAGCATCGACACGTAAATCCTCGAATATCGGGCGCCGTCAATCCGGACCGGCCCCACGGGGTCTGTCTGCGGTATCGGCCCTCGGCCCCGGCAGCACGGATCATCCCGCATCCATCACTCGACTCTGGTCAGTATCCTCCGGACAACTGCCAGGTCCAACCAATCACCGGTAGGTACTCGCCCGCCTCCAGGCTCAATCGGCAAATCCCATCGATCATCTCGCCGAGGGGAACCATACCGGGCCCACCACGAACCCGCAAACGGAACATCCACTCCTCGAATCGGGTTTCAAGCACACGTCTCAGCACCGAGAAAACGCGTGGTGGACACACCAAAATATCATATCACGAGGTACCGGGTTTTCAAAATAGCATATCTTTCCTTAAATAATTCCACGGTCCTCAAAACAGAAATCACATGAAAATCCAATACCAATAGTAAAATCCAATGCGAGGTACAATATACATCAATCCATGGTATGGGTATAAGGGGAAAACCGCTTTTTAAAGTAGTTTCATTTCCGGTTTTAAAAGATGTCATGCGGCTTCCAATATACATGAAGGTCATATCAAATCACATATGAGGCGAACTATAGCAATATAATCATGGCAGCTCTATAGTGAGTGTGGCATGGCAATTACTAACGGTGTGTGTGTAGCATGTAAATAGTGCCCGTGCAACATAAACCGTTAGTAATAGTGCGGTGTTCTATCAGTTCTAAGCAATATATATATCAACACAGCAGAGAATGCAATATGCGATGACAGTCTAAGGGGTGCATGCAACATATAGTAAATAAGTCCTATCAGCCCTGACGCATAACGCCATGCGGGCGATATCCCCGTAGATGTGAAATCTACTCACCGTGTCTCACGCTAAGTGTATCCAACCACTTGCTTGCCCTTCTTCGCAGCGTCCGTCTCACTGGCCTGCGAACCTAGAATCACACACACATATCACACATAAGCTTAAGTCACAAAACGCGACATTATAATCCAACAAGAATCCTGTGTCGCAAACCAATCGCGCGTGTGCGCGATACGCTAAAACGTGTAAACACGCGCCACGAAACTACCCCGACGCGCCGCGATACGCAGAACCCAAACCTACTCACGTATCACGCGTGTCGCGAAGGTTTAGAAAAACGGCAAAACAGGTAACTGGTCCCAGATTTTGCTACAGAACCAATCTTAAAAATATATATATATATCAAAAGACCCTACACACCAGCAGACACCTACAGAACCCAAAAAACACCAAAACACTTCCTGTCTGGCCGCAATTTGCGGCCAGAATGGAGTTTTTGGCGGTCGGAGTGGGGAGTTAGGGGGTCGGGTTTCACCTATGGTATCAGCTCCTCTCCACCATGCTACAGTATTCCCAAAATCATTCTGCACTCACTGAGTCAATAGCAGTTCCAGAAAACTCACATTTTGTCCAAATACGACATTTGCATCAAATATGAAATCTGGTGGTATTTTAGTGTAATAGGGGTTGGACTATGTTACAATGGCCTCAACAGACCACAATCATCCTACTGGAACTAATCTACACCTCATTAGCACAAAGTTCACACTAAACACCCCATATCGCACTAAAACACACAAAAATCCTTTAACCGGTGCAAAACTACACTAACTAGGCAAACTAGGGAAGCAAGATAAGAATTATACCTCACTCTCGACCCTAGGGAGCTGCAGGAAGGAGAAGAAGTGAAGGGGAGGGGCTGCACATGGTGCTGGAGCTGCTGCTGCTCACTGTGCTGCTGTTGCTGTTGCTGTGTGCCTGCTGCTGCTGTTGCTTCTTCTCTTGCTGCTGCTGTTGCTTCTTCTCTTGTTGCTGCTGCTGGGGGTTCTGCTGAGGTAAGTGGGTGTGTTGTGTGAGTGTGTTGGTGTGTTGTGAGAGTGTGAGAGAAAAACACAAAAAAGAAATGAGAGCCACCACAATCATTCACACAAAAGTCACCCCTCTCTCTCTCTCACCTCATTAATGGCAAGCATGGCTTGAGCCATGATGCCCTCTCTCTCTCTCCTTCTCACAAGTCAACACCCTCACCATTCAAATTAAAGTAATCTTTTAATTTAACTAATTAATTAAACTTTCTTATAACCCAAAAGAATTAATCCTACAATTAAGCCACCATGGTTAATAATTATGGTATTTACTTGATTCAAAAACCCTAGTTTACATGCACATGTGTGTGCAAGCCTAGGAAAATTTTGGAAAAATATTTATTAGATTAGGAAAAATATTTAAAACACAATTTGGTAAACTTTTTATTAAAAACCATTATTTAATTATAATTATTCACTAACCCTTATCCTAAGGTGTTACAATCTCTCCCCCTTAAAGAAATTCGTCCCCGAATTTCAAAAATTTAACTAAGGTTACCTTCAAAAAAGATGGGGATACGTCTTCATCATCTCGCTTTCGGTCTCCCAAGTGACCTCTTCACGGTTTTGACCACGCCAAAGTACTTTAACTGATGGAATCTCCTTCGATCTCAATTTCTTCACTTGTCGATCTAAGATCATCACCGGCTGCTCTGCATAGGAAAGATCACGCTCAAGCTGGATCGTCGGATGCTGAATCGCGTGCGAAGGATTATGTAGATATCTGCGGAGCATCGAAACATGGAATACGGGGTGCACATCTGGAAAGCTGGGCGGAAGGGCTAACCGGTAAGCTACTGCACCGACACGCTCGAGGATCTCGAAGGGGCCCACATACCTAGGACTGAGCTTTCCCTTCTTCCCAAACCTCATCACACCTTTCATTGGGGAGACCTTCAAGAAAACATGATCACCAACCGAAAACTCAAGTCTGCGTCGTCGACGGTCTGCATAAGCCCTCTGCCTACTCTGCGCTGCTCTCATCCTATCGCGAATCAACTGGATCTTCGCGGTCGTCTCCTCAACGATCTGTGGCCCTAAGATACTGCTCTCACTGAGCTCTGTCCAACAAGTAGGCGACCTACATTTCCTCCCATAAAGAGCCTCAAATGGTGCCATCTGAATAGTCTCCTGGTAGCTGTTATTGTAGGAGAACTCTACTAAGGGCAAATGATGATCCCAGCTACCTCCGAAATCTAGTACACAAGCTCTGAGCATGTCCTCGAGAGTCTGGATGGTCCGCTCTGACTGTCCGTCGGTCTGCGGATGAAATGCCGTGCTGAAACTCAAGCGAGTGCCCAAAGCCTCCTGAAGCCTCTGCCATAGTCTACTAGTAAACTGGGTGCCTCTGTCGGACACAATGCACGTCGGGACTCCGTGTAGTCGCACTATCTCGTCAATATAGATCTGGGCATACTGAGTAAATCCGAAAGTCGTCTTCACCGGTAAGAAGTGAGCCGCTTTCGTCAAACGATCCACGATCACCCAGATGGAGTCATACCCCCTACTAGTCCTGGGTAGACCCACCACGAAATCCATCGAAATCTGTTCCCATTTCCACTCCGGAATGGGTAACGGCTGTAGCTCTCCCGTGGGCCTCTGGTGCTCAGCCTTGACTTGCTGACAAGTCAGGCATCTCGATACAAAATCTGCAATGTCCCTCTTCATTCCGTCCCACCAGTAAACATCTCGCATATCATGATACATCTTGGTGGAACCGGGATGGACGCTATACACCGATCGATGTGCCTCCTCAAGAATCTCACGCCTCAGTCCCTCAGCATCAGGTACGCACAGTCTGACTCCAAACCGTAGTATCCCCTGATCATCGATCACGAACTCGGAAAATCGGTCCTGTCCCATCTGTGCCATGATCTCTGAACATCGGTCATCCCTGAGCTGTGCCTCACGTATACGATCAATCAACTGTAGGCGTGCACGGACATGCGCTATCTGTCCTCCAATCGGCGTGAACTCGAACTGTACTCGACTGTCGCATAATATCTGCCAATCTGCGGATGACTGCTCCTGTACTGCGCTCAAACAAGATAAACTACTCCCGGGCCTCCTGCTCAAAGCATCCGCCACCACATTTGCCTTGCCCGAGTGATATAAGATCTCGCAGTCGTAATCCTTCACTAACTCCATCCATCGACGCTGTCGAAGGTTCAGGTCCCGCTGCTGGAATATGTATTTCAGACTCTTGTGATCCGTAAATATCTGGCACGACTCGCCGTACAGGTAATGTCGCCAGATCTTAAGTGCGAAGACCACTGCTGCCATCTCCAAATCATGAGTGGGGTAGTTCTGCTTGTGCTTCTTCAATTGTCGCGAGGCATACGCGATCACCCTATCATGCTGCATCAGAACGCATCCCAATCCCACTCGAGAAGCATCACAAAAGACCACAAATCCGCCTGGTCCAGAAGGTAAAGATAACACCGGTGCCGTCGTCAGCCGTGTCCGTAACTGCTGAAAACTGTGCTCGCACTCCTCCGTCCAATCGAAGGGAACTCCCTTCCGGGTCAACCCGGTCAACGGTGTAGCAATACGTGAGAAGTCCTGCACAAAACGCCTGTAGTAACCGGCCAATCCCAAAAAGCTGCGAATCTCCGTCACTGATGTGGGTCTGGGCCAACGCTGAACGGCCTCGATCTTCCTCGGGTCAACACATATACCGTCTCGTGAAATCACGTGACCCAAGAAGTCCACGCTGTCTAGCCAAAAAGCACACTTGGAGAATTTCGCATAAAGCTGGTGCTCCCTCAATGTCTGCAATGTAACCCGCAGGTGCTGCTCGTGCTCCTCACTACTCCGGGAATACACCAAGATATCGTCAATGAAGACTATAATGAACAGATCCAAGTAAGGCCGGAAAATGCGGTTCATCAAGTCCATGAAGGCTGCTGGCGCATTGGTGAGTCCGAACGACATCACCAAAAACTCGTAATGGCCGTAGCGCGTACGGAAGGCTGTCCGGGGAAAGTCCTCCTGTCGAACCCGCAGCTGATGATAACCCGATCGCAAATCGATCCTCGAAAAGTACCCTGCCCCCTGAAGCTGGTCGAACAAATCGTCGATACGCGGCAAAGGATACCTATTTCGCACTGTCACCCTGTTCAGCTGGCGGTAGTCGATACAAAGACGTAAGCTGCCGTCCTTCTTCCTGACGAACAGGACTGGAGCACCCCAAGGAGAAACACTGGGTCGAATAAGTCCTTTGTCCAGCAAATCCTGTAACTGACCCTTCAGCTCACGAAGTTCCGCCGGGGCCATCCGATAGGGCGGTATAGAAATAGGCCCCGAACCAGGAACCAAATCAATATAGAAAGAAATGTCGCGCTCGGGCGGCAACCCAGGAAGCTCGTCAGGGAACACATCAGGAAACTCGCTAACAACCGGAACCTGATCTAATGGAACCTGTGTAGCACTAGCATCGCAAACATATGCGAGAAATCCCTAACATCCCTTCCTCATAAGCTGTCCAGCGCGAAAAGAAGAAATCACACTGTGAGGGGCGGCACTACGGTCCCCCAACACAACAAAAATCGACTCACCGGGAAAGCAGAATCTAACTGTCTTCTCGCGGCAGTCCACATAAGCATAGCACGTGGCTAACCAATCCATGCCCAAAAGAACGTCGAAGTCCAACATCTCCAGAAGGATCAAGTCGACAGGCAACTCTCTCTCGCCAATACAGACGATACAGGATCGGAACACGTGCCTAGCAACAAACGACTCTCCCACAGGAGTAGTCACCATAAGCGGCTGATCAAGTAAGCCGGACTCTCTACCCAAACTCGGCACAAAGTGCGTGGATACGTACGAGTGTGTGGATCCGGGATCGAACAATACATGTGCATCAACCGAACATACAGGGAGGATACCTGAAACCACTGCATTGGACGCCTGCGCGTCCTGATGTGTCAAAGCAAAGACCCTCGCCTGTCCACCACCTGTAACTGACTGACCTCTGCCTCGGTCATCTCGTCCTCTCTGAGCAACTCCTCCACGCCCACGACCTCTCTGAGCATAAGTCTGGCGCGGAGCAACGGTAGGCGCAACGGGCAACGCCCTCTGGGGTGGTGAAGGTGGTAAGGTAACATGCGGTGCTGCCGCCTCCCTCCGGTGTGTCTCTGGACAATCTCGAACGAGGTGAAGTAGGCTGCCACATCTGTAGCAACCCCGCGGCGACTGCTGACCGTCCTGGGGATACGAACTAAACATCCGACCCCGTCCCGAATCTCTGCTACCCCTCGTACCGGAACGATACCTGTCGTGGCGTCTGAATGATTGCCTCCGTGCGGAAATACTGGTACGAACTCTCTTCGGCTCTGGAAATACCGAAGTCTCAACAAGGTGCTCCTCGACCACTAGGGCTGCGTCTACAGCTGCTGCATAGGTCTCGTAGTGCTGCGCGCTGATCGCGAGGAACACTGGTGAAAGCAAGCCTCGAACAAATCTCCGGACTCGCAACTCCTCGGTGGCCACAAAATGTGGGGCGTAGACTGCTAGCTCTGTAAACAGTACGTCATACTCTGCCACTGTCATCCCTGGCGTCTGGCGCAAAGACTCAAACCTGCGTGCTCGGGCATCTCTAACACTCCGGGGAAGGAAACGGGCTAGAAATATGGTCACGAACTCCGTCCAGGTCATAGGAGGAAGACCTGCTGCTCTGCCCTTCTCCACTGAATCACACCATTTCTGCGCAAGACCTTCCAGGCGAAAGCTCGCGAACTCAACCCATCTCGCATCTGCACATCTGAGGGATCGGCATATCCTGGCCATCCTGTCGATGAAAGACTGTGGGTCCTCGGCTGTATCGGTGCCTGTGAAAGCTGGAGGCTTCAGCCTCATGAACTCTGATAGCGATACTGTAATCACCTCCGTGGCTGCAGGGGCAACTGGCTGTGCGGTAGGCACCATCGCGGTCTCTGGAACTGGTGGAGCTACCTCTGGTCGCTGCGCTCGAAGCGTCTCAACTAGCGATCCTATCATCTGGCGCATCTCCTGCATACCAGCCCCTAACGAGGCGATTTGCTCCGTCACGGCAGGAACAGCCTGCTCGGGTACAACCGGTGTACTGCCCGGATCAGTCCTCGTCTCGGACGAGTCAACACGAATCTCGGCCCTCGCGGCCGCTCTCTGTTCCCTCGTAGTCTTAGGCGGCATAATGGCTGAAATAAAATTTGGATTCGATAAGAACACGGAAATCGAATCACAAGAATATAAGGAGGAATCAAATCAACAAGTCCTAAGGTCGCGTAAGCGGAGTACCGTGTCGTGAGTATGCCGCGGAACATACGCACGCTACGCTACCCTGCTGCAGCTACCTACTCCATAATACCAGGGTCATCCTACACTCCGAAGGTAAAACCTAAGCTCTGATACCAACTTTGTCACGACCCGAGAATTCGACTCGTGACCGGCACTTAACCACGCAACGTCTACAGGCGTAACGCGGCTAAGTAAGCCGAACCCAGAAATCAAAACCAATAAATATAGAGTGATTTTAAAACATCTGTAAAACAATAGTACATGTCCGAAAAACTTCCATTTATTTAGTAGAAACCCTTTTTAAGTTCAAAAGTTATGAGTTTTATAATTTTGGTAACATTTCCTTTTTTAAAACATTAGCCCCGAAAAGTCGGGTAAAAGCAAGGTGTAGCAGAAATAACAAGTAAACTGAATGAAGCATCACAATGAGATATACGACGCCGTAACGAAGAATACACAGTAAAGCAAGGACAATATCATAAAAGCTAAGACTGCAAAAGTAAAGTAACGTCGGCTCACATGCGAGCTCGACACCAGAATATAAAATCATACATATCGTCCTCACAACTGTCTCTAAGTCAATACAGAAGGTAGATGGAGAGTACTAGATACATCAATATACAACTGAAAGATAACAGATACCGTACAAAACCCACCTATCAGCAAAAGACTATCTCTGCTCAAAAAGGGGTATCTGTGCCAAAAGATGCGATAACAGCCAGCCGTGACTACTCCCAAGGGCAACCTGCAAACACTGTGGCACAACGGGGGTGAGTTGCCAACTCGTGAATAGAGATAACATATAAAGGTGATCGCAAGCATGCACATATAGCGTGGCTCTACTAATGCCAGCAGATGATACCAATGCATGTCAACAGTGGATACAATAGTAATGCATGTACTCTAACAGGTAAATGCCACAGGATGAGATGTATAGTAATCAATACTGAGTATGGGATAAATAATATCTACATGGACTATGTCAACATGGAAAACAAGATCGGTGCCTCAAACTGCACCCAAATCCCACATATACTCAGGCGCCGGCACACCCATCGGCCCTCAAATCCTGTATATCTCGGAGGAATCATGAGTGCCCAACATCGGCACCCAAAACATCATAAAATACTCGTGTCCAGCATCGACACGTAAATCCTCGAATATCGGGCGCCGTCAATCCGGACCGGCCCCACGGGGTCTGTCTACGGTATCGGCCCTCGGCCCCGGCAGCACAGATCATCCCGCATCCATCACTCGACTCTGGTCAGTATCCTCCGGACAACTGCCACGTCCAACCAATCACCGGTAGGTACTCGCCCGCCTCCAGGCTCAATCGGCAAATCCCATCGATCATCTCGCCGAGGGGAACCATACCGGGCCCACCACGAACCCACAAACGGAACATCCACTCCTCGAATCGGGTTTCAAGCACACGTCTCAGCACCGAGAAAACGCATGGTGGACACACCAAAATATCATATCACGAGGTACCGGGTTTTCAAAATAGCATATCTTTCCTTAAATAATTCCACGGTCCTCAAAACAGAAATCACATGAAAATCCAATACCAATAGTAAAATCCAATGCGAGGTACAATATACATCAATCCATGGTATGGGTATAAAGGGAAAACCGCTTTTTAAAGTAGTTTCATTTCCGGTTTTAAAAGATGTCATGCGGCTTCCAATATACATGAAGGTCATATCAAATCACATATGAGGCGAACTATAGCAATATAATCATGGCAGCTCTATAGTGAGTGTGGCATGGCAATTACTAACGGTGTGTGTGTAGCATGTAAATAGTGCCCGTGCAACATAAACCGTTAGTAATAGTGCGGTGTTCTATCAGTTCTAAGCAATATATATATCAACACAGCAGAGAATGCAATATGCGATGACAGTCTAAGGGGTGCATGCAACATATAGTAAATAAGTCCTATCAGCCCTGACGCATAACGCCATGCGGGCGATATCCCCGTAGATGTGAAATCTACTCACCGTGTCTCGCGCTAAGTGTATCCAACCACTTGCTTGCCCTTCTTCGCAGCGTCCGTCTCACTGGCCTGCGAACCTAGAATCACACACACATATCACACATAAGCTTAAGTCACAAAACGCGACATTATAATCCAACAAGAATCCTGTGTCGCAAACCAATCGCGCGTGTGCGCGATACGCTAAAACGTGTAAACACGCGCCATGAAACTACCCCGACGCGCCGCGATACGCAGAACCCAAACCTACTCACGTATCACGCGTGTCGCGAAGGTTTAGAAAAACGGCAAAACAGGTAACTGGTCCCAGATTTTGCTACAGAACCAATCTTAAATATATATATATATCAAAAGACCCTACACACCAGCAGACACCTACAGAACCCAAAAAACACCAAAACACTTCCTGTCTGGCCGCAATTTGCGGCCAGAATGGAGTTTTTGGCGGCCGGAGTGGGGAGTTAGGGGGTCGGGTTTCACCTATGGTATCAGCTCCTCTCTACCATGCTACAGTATTCCCAAAATCATTCTGCACTCACCGAGTCAATAGCAGTTGCAGAAAACTCACATTTTGTCCAAATACGACATTTGCATCAAATATGAAATCTGGTGGTATTTTAGTGTAATAGGGGTTAGACTAGGTTACAATGGCCTCAACAGACCACAATCATCCTACTGGAACTAATCTACACCTCATTAGCACAAAGTTCACACTAAACACCCCATATCGCACTAAAACACACAAAAATCCTTTAACCGGTGCAAAACTACACTAACTAGGCAAACTAGGGAAGCAAGATAAGAATTATACCTCACTCTCGACCCTAGGGAGCTGCAGGAAGGAGAAGAAGTGAAGGGGAGGGGCTGCACATGGTGCTGGAGCTGCTGCTGCTCACTGTGCTGCTGTTGCTGTTGCTGTGTGCCTGCTGCTGCTGTTGCTTCTTCTCTTGCTGCTGCTGTTGCTTCTTCTCTTGTTGCTGCTGCTGGGGGTTCTGCTGAGGTAAGTGGGTGTGTTGTGTGAGTGTGTTGGTGTGTTGTGAGAGTGTGAGAGAAAAACACAAAAAAGAAATGAGAGCCACCATAATCATTCACACAAAAGTCACCCCTCTCTCTCTCTCACCTCATTAATGGCAAGCATGGCTTGAGCCATGATGCCCCCTCTCTCTCTCCTTCTCACAAGTCAACACCCTCACCATTCAAATTAAAGTAATCTTTTAATTTAACTAATTAATTAAACTTGCTTATAACCCAAAAGAATTAATCCTACAATTAACCCACCATGGTTAATAATTATGGTATTTACTTGATTCAAAAACCCTAGTTTACATGCACATGTGTGTGCAAGCCTAGGAAAATTTTGGAAAAATATTTATTAGATTAGGAAAAATATTTAAAACACAATTTGGTAAACTTTTTATTAAAAACCATTATTTAATTATAATTATTCACTAACCCTTATCCTAAGGTGTTACATTTTTGCACGCCCTCTTGGACGTGGTATGATGGAAATCAAAACACAGTGGGAATCACACAAGACTCTATGACGATCTCGGGTCTACAGACTAACCTGTACCAGTGTCACCACAGAACTTCCATCTGACGTGAGGTATAATACCATTTGGGAGTTCTCGGCGAGTCCGTCCAGTGTACCCAGTCTCCACTGAGCACCCGTATACCTTCTCTAATGTCAAACACCAATGGATAAGATATCATCCATCGCCCATCATATGGGTCAAGAAGCGCATACGCTAGTCTACTCTGGAGTATCGATGCCCTGTCTCGGTACTCCCACGACTAGGAACATTTGAAGGATGTACTTGGCGACTACACTGTCCTCACTAGTATGATCCGTATCATAGTCTTGGTAGTCAAGTACTCATCCTAAGGTCTTTATCAACATGTAATATAGAGACAATCAGAGTACATGATAAGATAAAGTGTAACCAGATAGCATACTATCATCTCGTGCAAGAGACCGCCTCTCCATTTAGGGTAAAGACAAATCCCGAGTGCGACTTAGAGTCGTCCTTATCACTCTGGAAGCTCGAATCGGTAAAGGACTCCACCTGGAGTTCTCCGTCACCATACACAAGGAACATCTCTTTAGTCCTTCTCAAGTACTTGAGAATGTTCTTCACAGCTGTTCAGTGATTCTCTCCAGGATCTGCTTGATACCTACTCACTACACTTAGTGAGTATGCTACATCGGGTCTGGTACATAGCATCGTATACATGATAGAGCCTACTGCCGAAGCATAGGGTATCCCTTGCATGCGAGCTCTTTCCAAATCAGTCTAGGGAGACATCTCTTTGGAGAGAGTGAGTCCAGAGATCGTGGGTAAGTTCCCATGCTTGGATTCATCCATACTAAACCTCTTTCGTATGGTGTCAATGTACCTGGATTGGGACAATCCCAGTATCCGTTTAGATCTATCTCTATAGATCTTAATCCCTAAAATGCAGGAGGTATCACCTAAATCTTTCATTGAGAATCTATGTGATAAGAAGAGCTTGACCGAGTGCAGCATAGGAATATCATTTCCTATCAAGAGTATGCCATCCACGTACAATACGAGGAAGACAACCTTACTCTCTGCCACCTTCTTGTATATACAAGGTTCATCTATGTTTTTGATGAAGTCAAACTCTTTGACTACTACATCAAAACAGATGTTCCAACTCCGCGATGCCTGCTTTAACCCGTAGATGGATTTAAGCCGCTTGCACACCTTTCCGCTGCTCCCACTGTCTACAAAGCCCTCTGGCTGAGTCATATACACGCACTCTTCCAAATCACCATTCGGAATGGCGGTCTTAACATACATTTTCCAGATTTCGTAGTCATGGTATGCAGCAATGGTAAGTAAGATCCGGATGGACTTAAGCATAGCCACTGGAGAAAAAGTTTCGTCATAATCCACACCTGGTCGTTGACGAAAACCTTTTGTAACAAGTATAGCATTGAATGTCTCAACTTTTCCATCTACACCAAGTTTCTTCTTAAAGATCCATTTGCTACTAATGGGTTTTACCCCTTCAGGAGAAACTTCCAAAGTCCATACTTTGTTGGTGTACATGGATTCCATCTCAGATCGCATTGCATCCAGCCATTTCGCAGAGTTACCACTCGTGATGGCCTGCTCGAAGCTAGCTGGGTCATCATCTTCCATGATGCAATCCTCCCTCCCACCATCAATGAGAAAACCGTAGTATCTCTCAGGTGGATGAGAAACCCTACTAGATTGGCGGAGAGGCTGGGTTTGTTGGGAACTACTGAATCCTCTGGTTACACTAAATCTTCAGTTGCAGTTTGTGTCGCTGGAACTTCTTCCAGTTCTACCTCATTGCCACTATCTTGTTTCAGAAGAAAACCCTTTTCTAAGAAGGTGGCATGTCGAGAAACAAACACTTTTTGTTCCTCGGAGTGGTAGAAGATATACCCTTGCGAATGCTTGGGATATCCAATAAACTTGCACAGAACTGACCTTGCCTCGAGCTTGTCCGGATTTTGTGTTTTTACATATGCCGGACAACCCCATATCTTAATGTAATTAAGATGTGGTCTCTTTCCTTTCCATATCTCATATGGAGTGGTTGCACAGATTTGGAGGGAACCCTATTCAATAGGTCTATGGCTGTCTCAAGCGCATACCCCCAGAAGGAAATATGCAACTCAGCATTGCTCATCATAGAGCGCACCATATCTAATAGGGTGCGAATCCTCCGCTCCGATACACCGTTGTGCTGTGGTGTATAAGGAGGAGTAAGCTGAGAGAGAATCCCATTCTCTTTTAGATAGTTCAGGAACTCATTGCTCAAGTATTCTCCTCCTCGATCAGATCAAAGGATCTTAATACTTTTACCCGTTTGGTTCTCCACTTCATTCTTATATTCTCTGAATTTCTCAAAAGCTTCAGACTTGTGTTTCATCAAGAACACATATCCGTATCTTGAGAGATCGTCAGTGAATTTAATGAATTAGGAAGAACCGTTCTTGGTATGTGTAGACATGGGACCACATACATAACTATGTATCAGTCCCAAGAGTTCTGTAACTCTTTCTCTGTGTCCACTAAACAGAGTTTTGGTCATCTTGCCTTTGAGACATGACTGGCGAGTGTCATAAGCTGAAAATTCGAACGGATTCAAATATCCATCCTTATGCAATTTGGCCAGTCGTGTCGCATTGATATGACCAAGTCTACAATGCCACAAGAAGGATTCGTTCATTTCTGAACTTTTCCTCTTGTGTGTGTTCTGTATATTAAGAACCGTGTTTTGATTTAGAACGTATATGCCATTATTTAATGAGCCTGATCCAATCAACTTTTGATTTAGGAAGATGTTCATAACATTATCCTGTATTATAAAATTATATCCTTCTTTACTTAATAAAGAGACTGATATAATGTTGCATATCATGTTCGGAATATTATACCATTCGTTCAGAATCAATGTATTACCACTTGGTAATACAAGGTGATATTCGCCAACTGCTTTGGCTGCAACATTTGCACCATTCCCTACTCTTACAGAATGATCACATATTCCCAGTTCTCTACCTTTCTTTAGCCCATGCAATATATTGCATATGTGGGATCCTGATCCGGTATCTAATGCCCAGGACGTAGAGTGAACTGAGAAACAGTTTTCGGTAACTAACACATCTAAAGAAGATACATCAACATGTTTATTCTTCGTTTGGGCGGCATGTGAATTCTGGTATTCCCCTATTTCCTGTTCAGTCTTATAACAATTATAAGAAAGAACAGAACCAACGTTCCCCTGCTCAGTATAATAAGCGGGTTCGGTCAATACATCCATATTATTATCTTGATTAAGGTCTGACATGGTTGCTACCTAGAGAGAGAGAGAAGAAAACACTTTAGCGTGCGCTCCTGCAAGATTAGATTGGTTATTATCTTATCTAATCAGGATGGCTCCCACTGTTTTAATCAAATCTTCTTTCAAACCCTAAAAGGTAAGATTAGCCGGGATTAATTACACCCTACAAGTTCGCCAATCTTTCAGCCAGATCAGTGTTGGTACTTTGAGGGTGGTTCCTCGTGCTTTCGCACGGACCTAATTAAAATAAACCTTGTTTTCCCAGAGGCATCACCCCGTTAACACCTTTCTAGACACCTACTTGATCGACTAATTGTCCTGTGTAAAATTCTCCCAGGAGTAACTCTTACTCGCAGTGGGTATCGAGATCCAACTATCTCATAGAAGGTATGCAATCTCATTGCAAATTTCAACACTTGAAATTCCCGATAATATCTTTTACCCCTAGCATGCTATGACCTTGACGCATGCCAAACAACCCATTGTCCGCTAGTCAAGTTCAACCCGTACATTTCGTGATTGAATTAAACCCACCCGTACGACCCTTGACGCATGCCAAACAACGCCATACGAATACCTTAATCCAATCTCATCTCATGGTACAGATAAGTAGTAATCAACTACCATACACTACGCCTTGACGCATGCCAAACTACCGTAGCATGAATACTAAATATTACTTATCTGAAATGACGGAGGGCTACGTAGGTTTTTCAGAAAACCATGAGCGTAATGAACTTGATATCGTTGTAGAAACAAGTGATTTTAAAAAGGAGTGTTTTTGAGGTTTTTCTAGTTTCTCTAAAGAGGTCACTCCCGGTGAAGGGATCTCGGCTCTTTCCTCATCGAATAAGGTGCAAGGTATATCATATATACCGCTATGCAAAGAAAAACTATAGAAGAAATCAAAAACTAAACCGCGAGTTTGTAGCATCTGCCAGTTTTTCTAAAGAGGTCACTCCCAGTGAAGGGATCTCGGCTCTTTCCTCTTCGAATAAGGTGCATGGTATATCATATATCCGCTACGCAAAGCAAAACTGTAGCTACCCTTTTTTTTTTATAAAGTTTTGATTCTACAACATCTTTTATATTTCTTTTCTTTTATTAATCTCATTAATAAATCCCATCAGTTATGCTTCCTAAGTATCACAGAAGAAACGAAAGCAGTAATATTTATATATCAACATATAGTATAAGCATTCATCTCAGGCAGTAATATGATCTCATCACAGAACATTGCAGCAGAAGATAACATATGAAATATTGGATATACTAGGACGTCCGTGTTTTATTTCTAGCCTATATAAAACACGGATTCCACGGTCGCGATGAATAGCCAAACCCACATCCCTAGACCCCTACGAGAGCGGCAAGAAACACTGCCAATTCTAGGGTTAGGAGACCCGGTCTCGACTCCTCGAGATGGCCTCCCACTGGACCCTAGAACCCGGTTACTTGTGCTCCCCACCTTGGGTCTATCCTAATGCGGAAAAGTAAATAATATACAATGGTGACATCATCCTCAACCCGGAAGTGACCCAATAAAAGAATATTACATACATTTGAATTTTACATGAATGAAAATAAAAACCCTCTTCTCACATAAAACCCCCGGCTATTCAGAACACGACGATCCAATATAACATATCACAACAACACATAATATCTCATATCATCAACGTAAGCAAGTATGCTTATCCCGATTGTCGTTGATGTATAGCAACGAAGCCGGCGATACACCACATACTACGCTTACGGTCACAGAAAAGAAAGTGTAAAACTACAACATTTGGAATCCACAATCACTTTAGACATCTTAAATCCGAAATATCACATACTTCGCATTTCACGCCTAACTATATGAATTCCACATATTGTATCACATTCCAGATAAATAGACAATGTTACACTTTCCGATCGAATCAACGAATTGCTAAGATCTCCAGAAAAACTCAACACTTGAGTAATATTAAAAATTTCCAGAAGCATGTAGTAATACCTACGGATGTTACCTAGAAACATCTATCCCGGATACCCAAGTTCGGCCGCGGAACCGCCGCGAAAAGCCTGGTATTGCCGCGGTTCTGCGGCGAATTGAAGGAATTAGGGGTTCGTATTTCACCGTTATCCATAGAATCACCTGCTTATTTTTCTGAGTTTTTTTAATATGGAAAAAACCATCTTTTTAGAAAATTTCCAGAGAGGGGGTCAAAAATGACGTTTCGGGGTTCGATCGGACTTTTAACTTCGTCTACAAGTCGCCTAATGCTCTAGCTAGGCTCTGATACCACTGTAAGGTTACTATGCACTATCACAAGGGTCTATAAGGCATCAACCATGCCGAATTTAAATTTTTCAAGTGCCGAACAACCTAAAGTGAGGATCTTTGCTAGATAATTAGGGTTAACCATGCATGTAAACAACTTTACATCTAAGAGAGAGGGATTACAACCTTTGTAGTCCGTTCCTTCACTTTATAAGCTCCGAGTAGTAGTCCCTTTGCCGCGATCCATGATCTCTCGGACTCAAGAGAGGCTCCACAAGTCGAATGATCCATTCTTGCTTGAAGTCTTCCTTTTCGAAGATAATCTACCTTGAAGAATCTCAAGATCAAGCTTTTACTTCTCTAATCAAGTATTAGTGAAGTGAACACCCTAATCTAAGTGGCTAGAATAGACGAGGATGATGAAATAGGAATTTTGCTCTCTTTTGTTTTTATTTTCTCACTTTAAATCATCACAAGTTAAAAAGCTAGAAAGCTTTTTCAAGAGGAAGAAGAAGAAGAAATCTATTTGTGATGAATAATGAAATTGTTATGATGGTTACAAATCCAACCTTGGGTTAAGTATGAATGCTTAACCCTTGTTGAGAATTAACTAGGGTAAAGGGTTTGGGTTGGGTTAAGAAATATCTACACAAAATATCAATCCAAAATATCTAAGCTTAAAACAAAATAAAGCTTCAAGAAGCTTCATGAAAAAGCTAACCCAAATCAAACCCTAACTATGTTTAATCTCCACAAATCATGTTGCATTTGTAATCATAACTTGTTACAATATTATATATCACATATATAATATATTTTTGTAACAAAAGAAAATAATACAATTAACATATATCACATATATATCAATGTATTATCCGGTGAGAAAATGAATCAATAAAGTGAGCTTATATTAGATAATGTAATGTAATATATCACATATATAATTATACATTAAATTATCGAATCAACACTTGATCCGACAATCCGGCTATATCGCATATAACCGACTAATATAACATGTACCGATTCATCGAATCAACACTTGATCCGATGACCCGGCTATATCACATATACCTGGCCGATATCATATATCGCGAGAATAGAATACGGAATCTCATATCGTATTATTTTCGGTCCTGCACATATCACATATGTGCTCCTACTCCGTTTTGCCTGAGCCAGGAAACCTCTGTGTAGGACTCTAATGAATCGTCAATACGCCGGCAGTGGGTGATGATCATATCAAACACCCACAAGCTGCAAGCGGTCAGCTAAACGTAACAGCCACCCAGGTATTGAGCGATCAGAAGATCAACAAGCAAGCCTATATATTCTCATGTGAATCCAATCAGTAACACTACCGTACAGTCCGGTCTCTTCGTCTGATATGTTGCATATCTAGTCTATGGGTGGTAAAACGTCAGACCCCAGTAACCGATAAGTCGTGTCAATGTAAGGCTCATAACTAGTCAAGAAACTACTGATAACACTTACCAGAAGCACTCTATATCATCCCTGGCCAGGGACTTCCAGTTATAGCCAATCGAACACAGCACAACATCAACTCCCTATACCGGAAGAGAAGAAACCCCTCCTATCGCTCATTGCCTCCATGTGATTCGGGACTGTACCCAAAATCCACCGTTTTGCACGCCCTCTTGGACGTGGTAAGGTGGAAATCAAAGCACAGTGGGAATCACAAAAGACTCTATGACGATCTCGGGTCTACAGACTAACTTCTACCAGTGTCACTGGAGAACTGCTATTTGACGATAGGTATAATACTATCAAGGAGTTCTCGGCGAGTCCGTTCAGTGTACCCAGTCTCCACTAAGCACCCGTACACCATCTTTGATGTCCAACACCAATGGATATGGGATCATCCATCGCCCATCATATGGGTCAAGATGCGTGCACGCTAGTCTACTTTGGAGTATCGATGCCCTGTCTCGATACACCCTCGACTAGGAACAGTTATAGGATGTACTCTTCACTACCCTGGCCCCATTGGTATGATCTCATCATAGTCCTAGTAGTCGAGCACATATCCTGAGGGCTTTATCAACACGTAATCACAAAACAGTATTCGTTAACATGTTAAGATAAAGTGAAACCAGATAGCATATTATCATATCGAGCAAGAAAGTCCTCTCTCTATATATCCAAGCATCCATTATAATATACATCATATGTACAACAATGGCCTCTAGGGCATACATATAACTAACACGGACGTCCTAGCATATCCTATATCATCATATCTGTGTTTCTGCTGCCTATATTCTGTGATGTGATCGCTTAATATATCTGAGATGAATGTTATATTATATATGAGATATATAATAGACGTTGCTTATGTTTTACACCCGCGCTAGTCCCGTCCCGGTATGCCGTTAGTTAAGTAACCCAACGGTGTATAACGGAACATTACGGCGAATGCGGATGGCATAAGCGTACGTTGTATTTTCGTTTCTTTTCTGTGATGGCTTAAGGACTTAAATGATGGGACTACATTAATATGATTAATGTAAAGAAAATAAACCTAAAAAGATGTTGTAGAATCGGATTTGAAAACCACTCGGCTTTTTATGAAAAAGCTACATTTCAAAACTACGGAGCTTAGGCTACTTCTTTTGAAAACCATTTGATTCTACGACGATATCAAGTTCTAAGCGTTAAAGATTTTCTTAAAAATCATCTGCAACCCTCCGTCATTTTAGGAAGTAGAGTACTTAGTGTTCGTGCTACGTTTATTGAGCTTAGCCAAGGCGTAGTGTACGCTAGCTAAGTGATGTCTTTCTACAATGCATATGATGCAGATTAATTGGGACGGGCATGTGACTTTGTTGACCTTAGCCAAGGGTTATGTGTACGGGTCTAATTAATTAAGAAATGACGGGTTGAACTTGACTAGTGCTTGTGATTTGTTGACCATAGGCAAGGTGTCACGACCCGAAATATTAGCTCGTGATCAGCACTTGAATCACGCAACGTCTAAAGGCGTAACGAAATTCAAGTAAGCTGAAACCCAGAAATCTAAACCTTTTAAGAAAAATAAAGGAGGTGAGGTTTTGAAATAAAGGTATAATGAAATCAAGTTTACTTAATGCATATAAAAGAACATGAGTGATGCAAGTGAAATTTACTAGTTTGAAAACAAGTTTCGTCCTTTTTGAAAACTTTGGTAGCACCTCCTTTGTATTTTTGATCCAAAACCACAAATACATAATAAGAATAATGGCATCCCCAAGCGGGAGATAGCTCTTCTCCAAACAGCGGATCACAACCACGCAATACAGTAAAAATAAGTATACGACGCCCAACGGCGAAGTTCACCACAAAATGATAAAGAAATGAGCAGATATAACCCCAAAAGCGAATATAAAACCCATCGCTCAAAATCTCGCAACTACAAGTCTCACTAAGTCTCATCACTTATACAATTACAACTTTTGATTGATTGATAGAGTTAACTAGATACAATATGAAATATAATACAAGAGTGGGTACGATACAAATGTCCCACCTACCAATGCAAAACACCCGAATGCAACTGTGTGCCAGCGAAGCCGCTACTGATCTAAGCGGTCAACCTGCAAGAACTGTGGCACAACGGGGGTGAGTTGCCAACTCGTGAATAGAAATATATTTACAAGTAGAAATCGAATAAACAACGACTCCTAGGTCAACTATATCATAAGGTAATACTGTGATATCTAGGGTGATCGGGTCGTATATGTGCCAACAAGGTAGTCACTACCTATATGCATGCGGATACTATCCAACAGTAATAATCAATGCATGTATATGGATATCGTCTAACCATAATCAAGGTATGTATCCACGTGGATCTCGTCCACCCAAAATCAATGTCGGTATGCACGCAAATATCATAAAGGAGTGTGCATGAAAGTATGAGGATATATATATCAATGGTGTCCCTCCCGACACATCAAAATCATGGAACCTGAGTGCCTAGCATCGACACTCAAAAACATCATGAAAACCGTGCCCAGCATCGGCACATAAATCCTCATATCTCAGGCTCCGTCAGTCCGGATCGGCCCATACCATCTCTCGACTCCGATCGGTATCCTCCGGATATCCGCCGAGCCTAAATACTATCACCGGTAGGTACTCGCCACCCTGCCAGGCTCATCATCTACTCCATGAAAAACATTTCTCGCCCCGGGGAACCATACCGGGTACACCATGTACCCACAATCGGTGCCTACCACTCCTCGAATCGGGTTTCACATGCCACTCTCAGAACCGAGAAAACGCATGGTGGACGCACTGAAATATCATATCAAGAGAAACCGGGTTTTTAAAACAGTACATGGTTCCTTTTAAAATAGCCACGGTTCTCAAATCTAGAAATCTCATAAAAACAGCATATCTCAATGCGTAAAATGCGTAGAGCATGATGTATGCGACATATAACAGAAATATAATCATATCAATATATCATGCAGCCTGGAACAGTGATATGACATATTAAGGGGAAGCCGCTCTTTTAAAATGATTCCCGTTTTTAAAATATAACATGCGGTTCCCAATTTTACCATAAAATCGGTTATCTATGTAGGTACAATATGTATATGCGCAAGTATAGATGTACCAATGTATGTGTGCACAAATATGGATGTACAAGTGTGTATATCCGCAAGTATGAATGTATCAATTTATATGGCATGATGCAGCAACCCTACTGTGTAGTGACATGGTAATTATCGATGATGAAGTGTGTGAGCCGGCAAATCTGTGTACGTGTAACATACGCATCATCGATAATGATGCAAGTGTACTAGCACAGGTATAAGCAATGCAATAATAATATCATGAATGCAGCACAAGGTAAATCATCAGCTAACAACTATAAGGTATACGTAACTATCATATGTCCGAGTCGGTGAATCTATCAGTCGACATCCAGCCCAAAAACATCGCGTACGGTACAATCCATCGTACGACAAACTCTAGTCAAGGGTAAGGATCAATCATCAAGTCAAACTTGTTAGTGTATATGCCCTAGAGGCCATTACTGTATCATACTAACTTGTATATTACTTGATGGAAGCTTGGGATATTCACAGTTGTATAGACAATCTTGCTCAAAATGGTAGTATGCTACTTGGTTTGTCTCTACTTCAATATGTGCATGTGTTTCGTTTAGCATATCGCTTATATACATATTAGTAGAGCCCTTGGGATCTTTGCTTGATTACCAGCGTTGGGATGGCGCTCACACTCGTGGGGCTGGGTAATCCATAAGCACATCCTTATACTGGTCCCTAGCGTAGGACTATCGAGACAGGGCATCGATACTCCGGAGTAGACTAGCGTATGCGCTTCTCATCCCAGCGGGAGAGACGGTCTATCCCACAGCCGTCAGTACGTCGTACTTGAGATAGTATGCGGGTGCTCGTTAGGTTACGAGTACACTGGACAGGACTCGTCGGGAACTGTTGGTTGGTATTATACCTATCGTCAGTTATCAGTTCCCAGGTGACATGAGTACAGCTTAGTCCGCCGACTTGACACTGTCACTTCGCGTCGAGTGTGTTCCCACTGTACTTAGATTACTACCCTACCACGGCTCAAAGGAGTCGTGCAAACAGGTAGTAGTTGGGTGCAGTCCCGAAGCACTTGGAGGCAGTGACGGTTAGACAGGATTCGTCTCTCCCGGTATTGGGTGTTGACATCGCGCTGTGTCTAGGAGAGCCATTACATAAGTAGTCCTTGGCCAGGGCAAGCGAGATATACTGGTAGGTTTCCAGTGTTATCTCAGGGTGTTCTGGGCTTCACTCCGACACGACTTGTACCGCTATTAGGGGACTGGCGTTTACCGCCCCCTAGGCCCGCCATGCGATGTATCAGACGAACAGACCGGACTGTACAGAGATTGTCACATACAGGCTCAGTAGGAGTTCGGATGGGTTTACCTCATCGGCCTTCTTATCGACATCTACCTGGGGACCGTTACGTACAGCTAGTGCCGCTTGCGGTTTGTGGTTAAACCCACTGCCAGCGTAGTGTCGAGTCTTTAGAGTCCCACACAGAGAGTTTCCCTGCATTGAGCGAAACGTGTAGAGACCGTATGGGTTTTACGGCAGGGCTGCGACCACTTGCGTACACTTGTCTGCGTATGGTGTTCGGGCAGGCAATACTAGTGGGCTTTGGTTTAAGCCGGATTCTAGTATTGCACAGATGGATTTGTTTTGTCTTTTATGCATTCGCATTCGACGAAATGCGGATGCGGGTGTGTATGCACAGATTTGCGGAGTGGAGAAGGAGGAGGTGCCTTATTAGGGTTTTGACAGTTAGTTCGGTCAAAATAATTATGAGCCGGAAACATTATTTACTAATCCTTTTATTGATAATTATGTTATGGCTAATTACATTGACCATTTTACCATCTTGACTTTGTTGACCTTTTAACCAAAGTTGACTAGGATCTTCTTGAAAGGTCTAAAGTATTCTTTGGTTTTCTTTTTCCTTTTTGTTATGAAAATGGTCATGTCATTTGTGCCATCAACTTTATCATGATAGGATTAGTAATGATGAAAATGAGTATTATTGCAACCATGGTTGTGTTTTCTCTTGGTTAAGCTTTTCATTTGTTCATTCTCATTCTCTCTCATAGAAAAGAAATGAGAAACATTTCCATGGTTGCTCCTCCTTCTTCCTCCTCTTGATTCTTCCTTTGATCTCATGTGTTGAGAGAAAAAGGATTCCACTTGACAAACACATCCATACATCTCCTCTACACATCCTAGGGCTTCTAGACTAGCAATCTCTTTGCCCTAGTTGCCTCGGCTCGAGGTGGAGCTCGGTGTACATCTCTCGGGTGGATCGTCTTCGACTCAAGAAGGCCGCGGAGGTGCCCAAGGTCCGGATCGACACTTGGAGCTTGGATGGACGAGCGGGATAGCGGAATGAAGACCCGAAGGACCGGTTTCGTGAGGTATACTTTCTACAGCATAGTAGTTATAGCCTCTTATAGTTTACTAGTTTCTAGTTTAGCAAAGATCCGTGCTCTAAGTCCATGTCGCCTTGCGCCAAATTATTGTTTTTCGTCGTTTCCGCCTCCCCGTAAGAACCGGGATGAGCAACGTGGACTTACAAAACTCATCACGCACGGAATATCATCGTGCGGCGGCATTATACTAAAAGGGATCCTATCATCCTATACGACAAATGAGGGTACGGCCTAATATCACATAAAGCCTATCATCCTTGATTCATAACATTCGATATATATATATATATATATATATATATAACCTTATATACCTATGTCCCAGGTCGCATCTGCAATAATCTCATATCAGGGGACCGGCAGGGTATAAATCATCTCGATTGACTCGCATCCGTATACCATCATATCATATCATCATCTCATCATATCATCAAATTCGTCTTGTATTCTTTCATCGCATTTATGTCTCATATCATGATGAATTTACATAAACATACTATCTCTACTAAGTATAAGTATCTAATCTAACAAACACACCCGGACCATACAATCAGACTTTTAAAGAAGTGAATCGTAGTTTTGAAAACAGTGGTTACGGTGTTTTTAAAGAAAAGATATCATTTGAAAATCCGTAACATCCCTCAAGATATACATTTAAAAGATACATACGATTCTTTGGTTTAGAAAAAGGTATGGTTCGGATGACGCATCTACATCGACTATCTAGTCCTACAGTACCCCAAGCGGTAATATCGCTAAACGTCATCCTATGACAGGAGTACCATATTACATCTAGCTATCCTCTAGTTTCTAATATAGTATCACTAACTATCTCATTCTAACCCAAGTTTCCTAATCTAGGTTTCCTAAACATATTCTATAAATCGGTTTTTCCATCAAAAGTTGCGAGGGTGCTATACGCCATCCACCCGACTTCCCCGGTAGATATAAATATACTCACCTGGTCTTTGCTCGCCGAAATCGATGACGCCGCGCTTCTTCTCATCAGAATCCTTGCGAGGGTACCTATAATAATAAACAATCGCAATACGTATTAAAATCGATGCAGAAAACCGATAAGGCGCACGGTGTGCCCATAAGTTAGAACCTATGGCCTAAACGTGCAAATCAATCAAACAACCCCTGTTGTCGATGTACGGACACCCGACAACCAAATACAAATCCAAATATCAAGAAAGAGCATTTTAAAATACGGAAAACATAGCCTAAAACACACCAAAATGCTTCCAGATTTTCCTCAGGTGACAATTTGCCAAAACTGCATATAGGAGGGGTCTAATTGAGTGCAAAAAGAGCCATGGACCAAATCTGAACCAAATCCATCCCACTCTGGCCGCAAATTGCGGCCAGAATGATTAAATCTGCGGCCTGGGGTTTGAATTAGGGGCTCGGGTCTCAGCGGTAGCTTCCTAGGTGCCTGCACGACTCCCAGTAATCCCAAAATCATTTTTAGTGTCCCCGGGTTGCTCCAGATCCAAAATACCTTCACAGATCACACATTTATCCGATGTCGGGTTTCTAAATCCGTGTTTTGGGATTTCTAAGGTCTGGTCCCGGTCACTAAACAGCACCTAAGTTTAATTAACAGCTACTAGGCATCACCCAATTCAAACAAATACTCAAACATTCACTAGTGTTTCCCAATGTCCACTAATCTTCACAAAACGACATCTAAACATTTTATCTCACAAAACTAATCTAAAGGGAAGAAATTATACCTCATCTAGTCCACTCTAGGCAGCACTAACTTCCCAACGTCGTCAAAATCCCATTTTGCTCGGTCCATCGTGTAGAGGAGCAGATGGGGATAAAGTTTTGTGAAGGGAGTGTAGAGTTCTGGGGCATGGTTGGAGATAGATCTAGGGTTTTAGTGGAGGGTTGTGGCTTGAGGGAGATGAAGGAGAGAAGAAGAAAAAAGATAGTGGAATGAATGGGCAGCAGCCCCCCTACCTCCCTCTCACCATTTCACACACACACTCTCTCCAATAGCCCACCTAACCTAATTATTATGTCTCCCTTGGCTTTTCCTTTTTCTTTTTATTTTCTCTCCACTAAAAACCATAATATATATACCAAATGAAATGAAACATGTAACAAAATGAAACATGTCATGGTGCACTAACCATGGAAACTGTAAAAACGCGGATTTGGCTTAATCGCGATTAACAGTGCACTAATCGGGTTTTTATCAAAACTGCACAAAATAAATTTTAAAAATGCCAAATCCTTTAATTATATTATTAAATGAATAAATCATTTTAATTTCTATTTATTTCATAATTATTGGTATATATTTATACCCTTTTTTTGAAAACCCTAATTTCGCAAATCGGCAGTTTTCGGGAAATATATTATTTTAATATTAAATTCCCAAAAATAATATTTTATATTTTCTGAAATGTTACACAAGGTCATGAGTGCTAGGGGTAAAAACCTCATCGGGAGTTTCAAGAGTTGAAATTTGCAATGAGATTGCATACCTTCCATATGATGGTTGGATCCCGATCCCACTGTGGGCAATAGTTGCTCCCAGGAGAGTTTTGCAGTTTACAATTAGCTAACTCATTAGGTGTCTAGAAAGGTGTTAATTGGGCTATTCCTTTGGGAAGAAGAGGTTTATATTAATTAGGTCCGTGCGAAAGCACGGGGAACCTCCCTCAAGTACCGACACTGGCCTGGCTGAACGGTTAGCGAAGTTGTAGACTGTAATTAATCCTGGCTAGTTTTCTTTTTAAGGTTTGAAATAAAAACTTGATTAAAGCAGTGGGAGACATCGATTAGATAAGATAATAACCAGTCTGATCTTTGCAAGAGCTTTCGCTGAGTGTATTCTTTTCTCTCTCTTAATGGCAGATACCAATGACATGACTCAAGCTTCTACTAGATAAAAATAAACTGAATGGGACCAATTATAAAGACTGGCTGAGGAATCTTAACATTGCCTTGACTTATGATAAGGTATCATATGTCCTCACGGCTCCATCCCCCCCGTCCCAGGCCCTAAATCCTCAGTTGCGGATATTGAAGTCCGCAAGACATGGGACGCTGACTGTGCCACGGCCAAATGCCTCGCGCTTGCATCGATGGATAACCATGCATTGAGCGAAAGGGAAATCGTCTGTGGTACTAGCTGTATGTAACGACTGCCCATATATCGAGCGAAAGGGAAACCGATGAGCAAACTCATCCTGGAACCCTACTAGGCCTATGTGTGACAATATCCGTACAGTCTGGTCCGTTCGTCTATGAGTATCGCATATCGGGCCTAGGGAGCTGGTAAACGTCAGACCCCCAATAGCGGTATAAGTCGTGTCGGAGTGTAGCCCAGCACACCCTAAGATACTACTTGACTAAATATCTCTTACCATGGCCATGGATTTTGTGTAATGGCTCTCTAGACACAGCACAATCTCACTCCCAACGTTGGGAGAGACGAATCCCCTGCCGATCCGCTCACTTCCTCCATGTGGCTCGGGACTGTACCCAACTAGAACCTGTTTGCACGACTCCTTTGAGCTGTGGTAGGGTAATAATCAAAGCACAGTGGGAACTCACACGAGACAAATGATGATCTCAGGTCGATAGACTAACCTGTACACATGTTACCTGGGAATTGCTATCTGACGACAGGTTTTAATAACCAGCTAGCATATTCCCGGCGAGTCCTGTCCGGTGTACTCATAACCCAATGAGCACCTGTATACATCTTAGGTGAACCAACTGACACCAATGGATTGTGAGACCGTCCATCGCCCCTCGTCGGGGTCTCGACTGTATACACTAGTCTACTCCAGAGTATCGATACCCTGTCTCAAAACTCCCGCGACTAGGGACCACATTTAAGGATGTGCTTATAGACTACCCAACTCTCACGTATATGATCGCCATCATACTGTTGGTAGTCAAGCAAGAATCCTATGGGCTCTATCAAAGTGCAATAGTGATATATCATGTCACCTAAAGCAGTACACGATGATAAAGATAAACCAGATAGCATACTATCATCTCGACTAAGACTGTCCTACCGGTATAGGTCCTTCCTCAATCATTGCAATCACGTGCCTGCGATCCAATAATTGACTTTGAGGGTACTATATCCAACAATTCGAGCCCTCACCCTTCCTAAAAATCCGGCGACTACCCCCCATTTTCCGGCGATGCCGGCCCCCCTGTGGACTTTGGTGATTTGTTCTGGGTAGAGTGGTGTCGGTGGGTGCTTTACAGTGTTTGGTATTATTTATTTTTCTTTGTTTGTTGCAGGTATAAATCTAAGATGGTTAAGTTTGTTTTGGATGATTCGTGGGCTTTGGTTTCAAATTTATGAATTAGGTGGAAAATAGGATGATTCAGGGTGGTTATGGTTAGATTTGCTCTAATATGTGCTGTTGGTATCACTTGATTCTTGTAATTTCACCTGATTTCACAAATTTAACCTATTGTTTCAAACTAAGTGCTTTAAAACGTTTTGTAAAACTAAACTTTAGGATACTAGAATCTGCTGTATCTGGGCTAATATTTTTGTAAGCAAACATATATATTAGGCTATACTTTGTGCTAGGAATATAGTGCAGAAACTTGGACCTTTTTCTCCTGTTTATGGCCGATATCACCCTATGGTGGCCGGCCTAATTTTGGTAGAACTTGTTGAATTTTTGCAGGTAGTTGTCTGTGGGTATTGTAAGAGATTTGGTCTTGTTTATTTTCCTTATTTTTGCTCCGAATAAAACTGGGACCGTTTACCTATAATTAGCGTAGCGGGACTTGCGCGACACATACGATACAAGTTGAGTGGTGTGCTGTGTGTCACAGCGTATCGCGGTGGTTTTTGACGTATGCACACACGTTACGTATACACACGTGTTTAGATCGCGACGCTAGTTCTCGTTTGGACTTGATATCGCGTTTTTGCAGGATTTTTCCTTACGTGTGCTTTTTTGTGTAAACTCTAGGTTCGCAGGTAGAGACTTCGGACGCCGCAAAGAAGGAAAAGCAGGTGGTCGGATACACGTAGCACCAGATCACTAGTGAGTAGATTTAACATCTACGGGGAAATCGCCCGTATGGCGTTAAGCGTAAGGGCTTGATAGGATATTGTAGTCGCGTATATATTTATATGTATATTGCTTATGAATATGTACTATTGTAGCGTACCCATCTTTTGTTGCATATAGAAAAAGTAGTTATGTAACACCGCACTGTCACTAACAGTTCAAGTCGCACAAGCACTGTTTGTATGTTACGCTCACACCGTTAGTGATTTCCATGACACTCGCACTATAGAATTGCTACGAACCATACATCATTTTGATTACCACATCATTGATGATTAGACATGATTCTGTCGCATATTGGCACATATACATATTGTATACTCATGCTTGCGTATATACCACTTGTACATCCATATTGGCACATATACATATTGTACACTCATGCTTGCGTATATACCACTTGTACATCTATATTGGCACTTATACATATTGTACACTCATGCTTGCGTATATACCACTTGTACATCCATATTGGCACATATACATATTGTACACTCTGTTAGTTGTATGTATGCCCTAGAGGCCAGTATTGTACAGATGATGTATATTATATTGGATGCTTGGACATATATAGAGATGACTTTCTTGCTCGATATGATAGTATGCTATCTGGTTACTCTTTATCTTAACATATACACTAGTCTCTTTAAACTGTCTTATGGTTACATGTTGGTAAAGCCCTTAGGATGTGTACTTGACTACCTGGACTATGATGCAGATCATACTAGTGGGGACATGGTAGTCCATAAGTACATCCTTCAAGGTCCCTAGTCGTGGGTGTATCGAGACGGGGCATCGATATACCAGAGTAGACTAGCGTATATGCTTCTCGACCCATGAGATGGGCGATGGATGATCCCATATCCATTGGTGTTTGACATCAGAGATGGTGTACGGGTGCTCAGTGGAGACTGGGTACACTGGACGGACTCGCCGAGAACTCCCAGATGGTATTATACCTCACGTCAGATGGCAGTTCTCAGGTGACACTTGTACAGGTTAGTCTGTAGACCCGAGATCGTCATAGAGTCTTGTGTGATTCCCACTGTGCTTTGATCTCCACCTTACCACGTCCATGAGGGCGTGCAAAACGGTGGTCTTTGGGTACAGTCCCGAGTCACATGGAGGCAATGAGCGATAGGAGGGGTTTCGTCTCTCCCGGTATTGGGGGTTGATGTTGCGCTGTGCTCGATTGGCCGTAACAGGGAAGTCCCTGGCCAGGGCTGATCAGAGATTTGCTGGTAAGTGTTACCAGTAGTTTCTCGACCCGTTATGAGCCTCACATCGGCACGACTTATCGGTTATTGGGGTCTGACATTTACCACCCCTAGACTTGATATGCGACGTATCAGACGAACAGACCGGACTGTACGGTAAGTGTTACTGGTTGGATTCACAGGAGTATGAGCGGGCTAGCTCGTCGATCTTCTGATCGCTCAATACCCGGATGGCCGTTACGTTTAGCAGACCGCTTGCGGCTTGTGGGTGCTTGATATGATCATCATCTGCTACCGGCGTATTGACGAGTCTTTAGAGTCCTACACAGAGGTTTCCTGGCTCAAGCGAAACGAAATCGGAGCGCATATGAGATATGTGCGGGACCGAGATTAATGCGTGTATGTGATACTGCATTTCATTCTCGCGATAAATGATTCGATTGGTTATATTCGATATGACCTAGTTATCGAATCATTGATTCGATAAGCTGATACATTGGATACTAGTCGGTTATATGCGATATGACCGGATCGTAAAATCAAGTGTTGATTTAATGATTTAATGTATAATTATATATTTGATATACTACATTGCATTAACTAGTATTGGTTCACTTTATATGGATTTTCTCACTTGATGTGCAAGAAGTATATGTGATATACTTTTGTGCACATATTTGTATCATGTTTGATGATACTTGATCTTGTTGTTAAGTATAAAGAATTAAACCATGGTTAAGTGTTGATTAGGGTTTTGCATTTTCATTTATTTATAATTTATTTATTTGAAAAGGATTATGATGAGAATGGTGGCCTTTTTTGTTTTAAGTTGAAGCTTCATGAAGCTTTGACTTTTGTAACCATTCTTGTCATCATGCTTAACCCTAACCCATCTAAGTGACCATGGTTTATTCTCTACACTTAACCTAGGTTAGAAGATGATAAGTATTGGATTTTATTATTCTTTTTAAGAATACTTATCATATTCTATCTTCTTCTTCTTCTTCATCTTCAAGAGAGAAAGCTTGATGCCCTCAATGGCATCTTGAGTTCCAAAGTGAGAAATCCAATTCTAAAGTGAACCCACCTCCTATTTCTTCACCCTCTACCTCTTGCCAAGTTGTTTTGGGTGTTTTCTTCACAAGTTTCACCACTTGGTGAAGTTGGAGCTTGAACTTGTGCAACCTCGACGTAGATCATCTTCGGCACGAAGCCGACGACCTTGTCCGCTCGTCTTTCCGATGAAGCCGACGATTGAGTCTAGGACTCGAGAAGGACAGCGAGAGGACGACTACGTGGAGCTAAGGAAGTGGATATCCGGATCTACAAAGGTTGTAACTTCCGATCTTTAGTTAATGTGTTAACTAGATTTGTTATTCGCCTAGGATTCTAGCCGACGATCCGCATTAGGGTTTCTCGGCACCATAATTTTTATAAATTGGCATGGTTGATGCCTTGCGAGACCTCTATAGGGTGCCTAGGAACCTTTCACTGGTATCAGTGCCTAGCTAGAGCCTTAGGCGAAGTCCAGACGAAATTTGAAGCCCGAACGAACCCGAAACCCTAAACCCTAAACCAAACCTGCTCTCTGGACTTTTTCTAAAATCTGGGATTTTTCCAGATTAAAAATGCCTAAAAAATTCAGCAGGAAGATCTAAGAATTATGGTGAAACACGAACTCATGATACGTCTAAACAGCCGCGGAACCGCCCACTGTTCACAGTACACAATAGATTTTGCACAGTAATTCTTCTTTTCTGATGCTGAATTTTATGGGAATTTTTAAATTTTATTCAAGAGTTGAATTTTCTGGGGTGTTTTAGAGCTTCGGTGTTTCGACCGGATTATCAAATTTCGTCTTTGTGTATTTCCGGATAATTTATAGAATATGTTAAAAAGTTTGACCGGATATAAATACCCAATTTTTCCCCTGTCGGGAAATTTCCAAGTGTTGGATTTTTCCGTAGTTTAACGACGTTCTAAGTAGTGCAAGTAACGCGATGGACCCTCTAGAAGACAACAAACCTTAACTCGATTATGTGACCGTCTTGAACTGCCCATTGAACCTTCGGGTTTGGGACAGTACGGCGTGCCACATGTGAGGCGTTGGCTTGACCCTTCTACGGCTGGACCGTTGGTACTGAGGCACGAACAGAATGTTGCTAGACTTATTTCATGTGTTGAGCTGTATCGGGAAAACTTGGGTATTCGACTATTCGATCGGAAAGTTTAACATTTTCTGTTTATCTGGAATGTGATACAATAATTGGAATTCACAAACAGTTATGAGATAACTGAATGAATGTTATAAATCTAGCGGTTTAGTTTCACTTTATATTGAAAAGTGTTTTCGATAATGAGACTAAAATACGGGGTTTATAACTGTTAGGAATGTGATGTCTAAGTATTTCATTTGATTAGGCATGTGATGTCTAAAGAGGTTGCGGATTCCAACTGTTGTAGTTTTACACTTTCTTTTCTGTGACCGTAAGTGTAATATGTGATATCGCCGGTTTCGTTGCTATATGTCAACGACAATTGGGATGCGCATATTTACTTACGTTGATGACATGTGATGTTATGTGTTGCTGGATATGTTATATTGGATCGTCGTGTTAGAATAGCCGGGGTTTTTTTTATGTGAGATGAGTGTTTTTCATTTTCATTCATGTAAAATCTTGTATGTAATATTCTTTTATTTGGGGCACTTCCAGGTAGCGGAAGTTGTCACCCTTTGTATATTATTTACTTTTCTGCATTAGGATAGACCCAAGGAGGGGAGCACAAGTAACCGGGTTCTGGGGTCCAGTGGTAGACTAACTCGAGGAGTCGAGTCCGGGTCTCCTAACCCTAGAATTGGCAGGGTTGCTTGCCGCTCTCGTAGGGGTCTAGGGGTGTGGGATTAGCTATTCATCACGACCGTGGAATCCGTGTTTTATACTAGCTCGTATTGAAAACACGGACGTCCTAGTATATCCAATATTTCATATGTTTCTTCTGCTGCGATATCTGTGATCATGTGATGTTCTGTGATGGATATAGTATATAGTATATATGATATATTATATAGACGTTACTTATGTTTTGCATCCGCACTAGCCCTGCCCTGCTCTGTCGTTAGTTACCTAACCTAACGGTGCACGAGGGGACATCGAGGCGAATGCGGATGGCATAAGTGTACGTCATATCTATCTGTGATGTTTAGGTATTTAAATGATGGGACTTCATTAATGTGATTAATGAAAGGAAAGAAACCTAAGATGTTGTAGAATCAAATTTTAAAACAAAACAGGTAGCTACTGTTCTTGCTTTGCATAGCGGTATATATGATATACCCTGCACCTTATTCGATGAGGAAAGGACCGAGATCCCTTCACCGGGAGTGACTCCTTTAGCAGTAACTGGCAGATGCTACACACTCGGTCTGGTTTTGATTGCTTTTAAGAGTTTTTGCTTTGCACAGCGATATATATGATATATCCCGCACCTCATTCGACGAAGAAAGGACCGAGATCCCTTCACCAGGAGTGACTCCTTTAGCAAAACTGGAAAAGCCTCAAAATCACTCCATTTCAAAACTTCATTTTGATTCTACAACGATATCAAGTTCATTACACTCATGGTTTTCAGAAAAACCTGCGTAGCCCTCCGTCATTTCAGATAAGTTACATATAGTATTCGTGCTACATTTGTTGGCTTTCGTCAAGGTGTAGTGTGCGGTAGCTGTGTGCTGTTTATCTGCTGCATATGATGCGACTGGATTAGGGTAGTCGTACGGCTTTGTTGTCTTTCGTCAAGGGTCGTGCGGGTGGGTTTAGTTCAGTCAAGAAATGTACGGGTTGAACTTGACTAGCGGGCTGTGGTTTGTTGGCTTTCGTCAAGGTCATAGCACGCTAGGGGCAAAAGTATTATCGAGAATTTCAAGTGTTGAAATTTGCAATGAGATTGCATACCTTCTATGAGATAGTTGGATCCCGATACCCACTGCGAGTAAGAGTTACTCCTGGGAGAGTTTTACACATTGCAATTAGCTGATCAAGTAGGTGTCTAGAAAGGTGTCAACGAGGTTACGTCTCTGGGAAAACGAGATTTACATTAATTAGGTTCGTGCGAAAGCACGTGGGACCTCCCTCAAAGTACCGACACTGGCCTGGCTGAAAGATTGGCGAACTTGTAGTGTGTAATTAATCCCGGCTAGTCTTTCCTTTTAGGGTTTGAAGGAAGATTTGATAAAAAAGCAGTGGGAGCCATCCTGATTAGATAAGATAATAACCAATCTGATCTTGCACGAGCATACGCTAAAGTGTTTTCTTCTCTCTCTCTCCAGGTAGCGACCATTTCATGCCCTAATGAAGATAATAATATGGATGTATTGACCGAACCCGCATGTTATACTGTGCTGGGGAACGTTGGTTCCGTTCTTTCTTATAAGAGTTATAGGAATGAACATGATATAGGGGAATGCCAGGATTCCCATGCCACCCGAATGAAGAAAGTACATGTTGATGCATTTTCTTCGGGTGTGTTCGTTACTGAGAACTGTTTCTCCATTTGCTCTACGTCCTGGGTATTAGATACCGGGTCAGGATCCCATATATGTAATCAGTTACATGGGCTCAGGAAAGGTAGAGAACTTGGAGAAGGTGATAAAGACATTAGAGTCGGAAATGGCGCAATTGTTGCAGCTGAGACTGTCGGGGAATATCACCTTGTATTACCAACTGGTAATACATTGGTTCTGAACGAATGCTATTACTGCCGAACCTGATATGCAACATTATATCGGTTTCTTTATTTAGTAAAGAGGGATATAATTTTGTATTACAAGACAATGTTATGAACATTTTCCGTAACCAAAAGTTGGTTGGATCAGGCACGTTGTGCAATGGCATTTATGTTCTAAATCAATCAACAGTTCTGAGCATAACAAGAACACACAAGAGGAAGAGTTCAGAACTGAACGAATCCTTCTTATGGCATTGTAGACTGGGTCACATCAATGCGACAAGACTGGCTAAGTTGCATAAGTATGGATATTTGAAACCATTCGAATTTTCATCTCATGACACTTGCCAGTCATGTCTCAAAGGCAAGATGACCAAAACTCCGTTTACGGGACACGGAGAAAGAGTTACCGAACTCTTGGGACTAATACATAGTGATGTATGTGGTCCCATGTCTACACATGCCAGGGATGGTTCTTCGTACTTCATTACATTCACTGACGACTCTCAAGATACGGACATGTGTACTTAATAAGACACAAGTCTGAAGCTTTTGAGAAATTTAGAGAATATAAACAAGAAGTCGAAAACCAAACCGGAAAAAGTATTAAAATCCTTCGATCTGATCGAGGAGGTGAATACTTGAGCAATGAATTCCTGGACTTCTTAAAAGAGAATGGGATTCTCTCTCAGCTGACTCCTCTATATACACCACAGCACAACGGTGTATCAGAACGGAAGAACCACACCTTATTAGATATGGTGCGCTCTATGATGAGCACAGCTGAGTTACCTATTTCCTTCTGGGGGTATGCGCTTGAGACAGCCATACATCTATTGAATATGGTCCCCACCAAATCTGTGCCTACCACTCCATATGAGATATGGAAAGGGAAGAGATCATGTCTTAACTATGTTAAGATATGGGGTTTCCCAGCCTATGTCAAACGACAAAATCCGGACAAACTCGAGGCACGATCTGTTCTTTACAAATTTGTAGGATATCCCAAGAATTCTCAAGGGTATATCTTCTACCACCCTGAGGAACAAAGAGTGTTTGTTTCTCGGCATGCCACCTTTTTAGAAAAGGAATTTCTTGAAAAAGAGATTAGTGGTAATGAGGTAGAACTGGAAGAAGTTCCAGCTGCAGAAGCTACAACAGAAGATCTGGTGGAACCAGAGGATTCCATAGTTCCCGATGAACCCCAGCCACTCCGCCGATCCAGTAGGGTTCCTCGCCAACCTGAGAGATACTACAGTTTTCTCATGGACGGTGGGAACGAGGATTGCATCATGGAGGATGATGACCCAACTAGCTTCGAGCAGGCCATCACGAGTGGGGACTCAGTGAAATGGCTGGATGCTATGTGGTCCGAGATGGAATCCATGTACACCAACAAAGTATGGACTTTGGACGTTGCTCCTGAAGGGGTAAAACCCATTGGGAGCAAGTGGATCTTCAAGAAGAAACTTGGTGTAGATGGAAAAGTGGAGACTTTCAAAGCTAGACTTGTTGCGAAAGGTTTTCGTCAAAGACCAGGTGTGGACTATGACGAGACCTTTTCTCCAGTGGCTATGCTTAAATCCATCCGGATCATGCTTGCCATCGCTGCATATCATGATTACGAAATCTGGCAAATGGATGTTAAGACCGCCTTTCTAAACGGTGATTTAGAAGAGTGCGTGTACATGACTCAGCCAGAGGGCTTCGTAGACAGTGGGAGCAGCGGAAAGGTGTGCAAGCTGCTTAAATCCATTTATGGATTAAAGAAAGCATCGCGGAGTTGGAACATCTGCTTTGACGTCGTTATCAAAGAGTTTGATTTCGTCAGAAATCCAGATGAACCTTGTATCTACAAGAAGGTGGCAGAGAGTAAGGTTGTCTTCCTCGTATTGTACGTGGACGACATACTCTTGATAGGAAATGATATTCATATGCTGCAATCGGTCATGCTCTTCTTATCACAAAGATTCTCAATGAAAGATCTTGGTGATGCCTCCTGCATATTGGGAATAAGGATCTATAGAGATAGATCCAAACGGATTTTGGGATTGTCCCAATCCAGGTACATTGACACCATACTAAAGAGGTTTAGTATAGAAGAGTCCAAGCGTGGGAACTTACCCACGATCTCTGGAGTCACTCTCTCCAAAGAGATGTCTCCCAAGACTGATTTGGAGAGAGCTCGCATGCAAGGGATACCCTATGCTTCGGCAGTAGGCTTTATCATGTATGCGATGCTATGTACCAGACCCGATGTAGCATACTCACTAAGTATAGTGAGCAGGTATCAAGCTGATCCTGGAGAGAATCACTGGACAGATGTGAAGAGCATTCTCAAGTACTTACGATGGACTAGAGATATGTTCTTGGTGTATGGTAACGGAGAGCTCCAAGTGGAGTCCTTTACCTATTCGAGCTTCCAGAGTGATAAGGACGACTCTAAGTCGCAGTCGGGTTTTGTCTTTACCCTTTACGGAGGGGCGGTTAGCTGGAAGAGTTCCAAGCAGGAAACCGTGGCAGACTCGACGATGGAGGCTGAATACATCGCTGCCAATGATGCTGCCAAAGAGGCTGTCTGGATCAAGAAGTTCATTACTGAACTTGGAGTGGTTCCATCCATTGAGCATCCAATACCTTTGTATTGCGATAACAATGGAGCGGTGGCTTTGGCCAAGGAACCCAGGTCCCATCAGCGATCCAGGCACATTCTGAGGCGGTATCACCTGATCCGGGAGATAGTTGATTGCCGGGAGATCGAGGTCAGGAGGGTTGACACGAAGAACAACACGGCGGATCCACTCACGAAGGCCATTCCCCAGATACAGTTTGAGAGACTCTTCGGGATGCTCGGTATGCGATACTACAGCAGCTGGCCCTAGTGCAAGTGGGAGATTGTTAGTTGTATGTATGCCCTAGAGGCCAGTATTGTACAGATGATGTATATTATATTGGATGCTTGGACATATATAGAGATGACATTCTTGCTCGATATGATAGTATGCTATCTGCTTACTCTTTATCTTAACATGTACACTAGTCTCTTTAAACTGTCTTATGGTTACATATTGGTAAAGCCCTTAGGATGTGTACTTGACTACCTGGACTATGATGCAGATCATACTAGTGGGGACATGGTAGTCCATAAGTACATCCTTCAAGGTCCCTAGTCGTGGGTGTATCGAGACGGGGCATCGATATACCAGAGTAGACTAGCGTATACGCTTCTCGACCTATGAGATGGGCGATGGATGATCCCATATCCATTGGTGTTTGACATCAGAGATGGTGTACGGGTGCTCAGTGGAGACTGGGTACACTGGACGGACTCGCTGAGAACTCCCAGATGGTATTATACCTCACGTCAGATGGCAGTTCTCAGGTGACCCTTGTACAGGTTAGTCTGTAGACCCGAGATTGTCATAGAGTCTTGTGTGATTCCCACTGTGCTTTGATCTCCACCTTACCACGTCCATGAGGGCGTACAAAACGGTGGTCTTTGGGTACAGTCCCGAGTCACATGGAGGCAATGAGCGATAGGAGGGGTTTCGTCTCTCCCGGTATTGGGGGTTGATGTTGCGCAGTGCTCGATTGGCCGTAACAGGGAAGTCCCTGGCCAGGGCTGATCAGAGATTTGCTTGTAAGTGTTACCAGTAGTTTCTCGACCCGTTATGAGCCTCACATCGGCACGACTTATCGGTTATTGGGGTCTGACGTTTACCACCCCTAGACTTGATATGCGACGTATCAGACGAACAGACCGGACTGTACGGTAAATGTTACTGGTTGGATTCACAGGAGTATGAGCGGGCTAGCTCGTCGATCTTCTGATCGCTCAATACCCGGATGGCCGTTACGTTTAGCAGACCGCTTGCGGCTTGTGGGTGCTTGATATGATCATCATCTGCTACCGGCGTATTGACGAGTCTTTAGAGTCCTACACAGAGGTTTCCTGGCTCAAGAGAAACGAAATAGGAGCGCATATGAGATATGTGCGGGACCGAGATTAATGCGTGTATGTGATACCGCATTTCATTCTCGCGATAAATGTTTCGATTGGTTATATTCGATATGACCTAGTTATCGAATCATTGATTCGATAAGCTGATACATTGGATACTAGTCGGTTATATGCGATATGACCGGATCGTTAAATCAAGTGTTGATTTAATGATTTAATGTATAATTATATATTTGATATACTACATTGCATTAACTAGTATTGGTTCACTTTATATGGATTTTCTCACTTGATGTGCAAGAAGTATATGTGATATACTTTTGTGCACATATTTGTATCATGTTTGATGATACTTGATCTTGTTGTTAAGTATAAAGAATTAAACCATGGTTAAGTGTTGATTAGGGTTTTGCATTTTCATTTATTTATTTATTTGAAAAGGATTATGATGAGAATGGTGGCCTTTTTTGTTTTAAGTTGAAGCTTCATGAAGCTTTGACTTTTGTAACCATTCTTGTCGTCATGCTTAACCCTAACCCATCCAAGTGACCATGGTTTATTCTCTACACTTAACCTAGGTTAGAAGATGATAAGTATTGGATTTTATTATTCTTTTTAAGAATACTTATCATATTCTATCTACTTCTTCTTCTTCATCTTCAAGAGAGAAAGCTTGATGCCATCAATGGCATCTTGAGTTCCAAAGTGAGAAATCCAATTCTAAAGTGAACCCACCTCCCTATTTCTTCACCCTCTACCTCTTGCCAAGTTGTTTTGGGTGTTTTCTTCACAAGTTTCACCACTTGGTGAAGCTGGAGCTTGAACTTGTGCAACCTCGACGTAGATCATCTTCGGCACGAAGCCGACGACCTTGCCCGCTCGTCTTTCCGATGAAGCCGACGATTGAGTCTAGGACTCGAGAAGGACAGCGAGAGGACGACTACGTGGAGCTAAGGAAGTGGATATCCGGATCTACAAAGGTTGTAACTTCCGATCTTTAGTTAAAGTGTTAACTAGATTTGTTTTTCGCCTAGGATTCTAGCCAACGATCCGCATTAGGGTTTCTCGGCACCATAATTTTTATAAATTGGCATGGTTGATGCCTTGTGAGACCTCTATAGGGTGCCTAGGAACCTTTCACACTCATACTTGTGTATATACCATTTGTACATCCATATTGGCACATATACATATTGTACACTCATGCTCCTGCTTGCGTATATACCACTTATATATCCATATTGGCATATATACATATTGTACATTCATGCTTGCGTATATACCCACTTGTACATCCATATTGGCACATATACATATTGTACACTCATGCTTGCGTATATACCACTTGTACATCCATATTGGCACATATACATATTGTACATTCATGCTTGCGTGTACACCCACTTGTACATCCATATTGGCACATATACATATTGTACACTCATGCTTGCGTGTACACTCACTTGTACATCCATATTGGCACATATACATATTGTACACTCATACATGCGTATATACCACTTGTACATCTAGATTGGCGCACATGCATATTATACATCCATACTTGCGTATATATATCCTTGTGCATCCATACCTTCATACACATACATAGATGATACTGGCTTTGATTTCTAGAGAAATGAGGACCGCATGAAATATTTTCAAAACTGGATCCTTTTAAAAGAGTGGTTTTCCCATTTTACTCATAGTACGATTTTATGCGGCATATGACACATTGTTTGGATTTACGCATTGAGTTTTGGATTCGTGTGATTTCTGGATTTGAGAACCGTGGTATTATTTTAAGAAAATATGCACTGTTTTGAAAACCCGGTTTCTCTTGATATGATATTTCAGTGCGTCCACCATGCGTTTTCTCATTTCTGAGACGTGTGACATGTGAACCCGAACCGAGGAGCTGGATGAGGCCGATTGCGGGTACATGGTTGACCCGGTATGGTACCCCGGGGCGAGAACGGATTTGCTATGCAGTAGACGACGAGCCTGGCAGAGGGACTACTACCTACCGGTGATTGGTTGGATCTGGCGGTTATCTGGAGGATATTGACCAGAGTTGAGAGATGGATACGGGTCGACCCGTACTGCCGGGGCCGAGTGCCGATTCCGCAGACGGAGCCTGTGGGCCGATCCGGACTGACGGAGCCCGATACATGAGGATTTGCGTGTTGATGCTGGACATGATTATTTCATGATATTTTCGAGTGTCGATGTTGGGCACTCATGATTCCATGAGATTTACAGGATTTGAGGGACGATTAGAGTGACGGCGCCTGAGTTTTTGGGATTCGGGGTGTATTTGGTGGACATCGGGTATATTTTTCACGATGATGATTCGTGTAGATGATATTTTATCCTATGCTCAGCATTCATTGTTATGCATTGCATCATGTAGTCGTAGTACTTGATAGAGTACCTTGCATGATTATTGCATACCCAGTTCATCATATAGATGTTATCAGATTGCACATGTTAGAGTATAGCTGTACGTGAATACCTGCGATTACCTTTATATGTTATTTACTATTCATGAGTTGGCAACTCACCCCCGTTGTGCCACAGTGTTTGCAGGTCGACCCTCAGAGTAGTTGCGGCAGGGCTACTTCCTTGTATCTTTTTGCTACGGATACCACTGCAGTTGGCCTGTGAGCCGGTTTCTTATAGGTGGTTTTTTGCCGTATCCGTTTATTTTCCATTTGTACACTCTATTGTATCTAGTACTCTCCATCTACCATTTCAAGTATTGACTTAGAAACCAGTTGTGAGGATGATTTAGATTATTTTGTACTCTGGTGTCGAGCTCGTGTGAGCCGACTTTATTTATGCAGTTTTATCTTTTATGATGTTTTGCTTATATTGTCCATTTCTTTGCTACGGCATCGTATACTTTTCTTGTGGTGGTTGTTTCCGCCGTTGGGTGTGATTGCTCCCGTTTGGGAATGTTTCATTCTTGCTATCAGTCATTTTACTTATATTATGTTTTGTACCCGTTTTCGGGGCTAGTTTTTACAAAGGAGGTGCTGCCGAAATCTTTAAGAAAATAACTTTAACTTTAAAGGTTTTTATTCAATTACTCATGGTTTTCTAAAAGTTTCAAACTAATGTTTTCTTCACTCACTATTTTAATGGTTTTTGATTTCTGGGTTTCGGCTTACTTGATCGCGTTGTGCCTGTAAACGTTACGTGGTTAAGTGCTAGTCACGGGTCGAACTTTGGGTCGTGACAGCTCCGGTAACAGACAAACCGGCCTCGAAAGGCAAGAGGACAAATGTGGTGATCTCGAGGGCACCACTACCCAAACGCAAGTCGGTGTTTGAATGAATTTCCTTGGCCTCAGCTGGGGGCAAGGCCATCAACACCAACAAAGCAACAAGGCATCTCGGGCAAGCTCCAGTGGCGCCCCTGACAACTGCTCAATTGGGTATCTTCTTTAAGCTCCCCTCTAATCGGCTTACGATGGCTTCCTGGATGACGGATGCCCGCCAAGCCATCAAAATCGAGAAGTTAAGATAGAAAAGGATCAGATATAGAGCCAACAAAAGGGTAGAGCTCCCGCTAGGCTGAACTTTATGAGGTTCGAAGAACAGGGTTACCCCGCCAAAGATGAGGAAATGGCTGGATATGCGGTCCACACTGAATACATGGTGGGCACACGCAACAAGAGCAAGGACGGGGCCACCATATCTCAAATCCAATCTGGCTTGAATGTGGTTGACGCTTCCCAAGAACAGCCGCCTCCGCTGGATGATGAAAACCCTCTCGATGAGGATGATAGGCAGAAAGACCCTCAGTCCATGTAGAGTCGAGCTCGGACAGCGAGGAAGAGCCGACTTTCCACCCCAGGACAGCGGAGCAAGGGCTGCTTCAAAAGCTCCGAAAGCAGCTCAGAAACAAAGACATGGAGATGGCCAAACTTTACTCCAAAATTGACGACTTGACGAATGTCGTCTTGCAGCTCATGGCCCGACTTGCCTCTCAGCCGCCCAATCAAGCGCAGGGCTCTGCTCATGAATCGGGAAACGGTGTCCCAAGGCAGCCGACGCCTATTCCCTCAAATCCAAAGGTGGGCGGACCGCATGAAAATCAGTTGCATCCTATCTCGGGAAATGTATTGGCTACCGATGACAGTAGCCCGCTAACTCAAGATCAAATCATGGATTTGGTTGACAACAAAGTCAGAACATTGGTAGCCGAAGCTGAAGCGCAAAAAGATGTTAGCAGTAGCGGGAGACCATATCCTGCTCAGTATGATCTGGTAGAATTTCTTAGCGGCTATGTCATCCCTAAATTCGGAAGATTCGATGTGACGGGAAATGCGAATTAGCACATCGCCCACTTTAAAGCCTCATGCGGGAATACTGGGGGCAATGATGCGCTTCTCCTCCGCCAGTTCGTTAATAGCCTGGACGATGTTGCTTTCGACTGGTACGCAAGCATACCGGATGGCTCCGTCACAACTTTCGTCCAAACGGAGTCTCTATTTCGGCAGAGGTTCATGAGCGTCAGCGATAAGATCACCATTGCCGATCTCGTAAGGACCAAGCCAAAGAACAACGAAAGCAGCACGGATTTTATAACCCGATGGCGCAATCTCTCCGTCAAACGTGAACCGCCGATAGAGCAGGTCCAATCTGTCAGTCTCCTTGTCGGAAATCTCAACAATTGGATGGCCCCGTTTCTATGCACCGCGGGTCTCAAAACATTCCAAAGCTGACCAGGAAAGTTCAGATGCTGGAGCGTTCAAAGAAGGAGTCCTCCTCGGATTCCCAAAATAACAATATGTCCTGTAGAAACCGAAAGGACGATAATCGCAAAGGCGAAAATTCCGACGATTCTGAATCTTTCAACACCTCGGCTGACCGAAATAAGCAAGGGATGAGCGGGCCTAATGCCAACCGGCCTCGGAAGCCAGTGTTCGGAGAGGGAGGAGAAGCTCCACTGAAAGAGAAGCTGGATAAGGTCTATTCCTTCAGAAAGGACAAAGTTCGTAAAATATTCAAGGATGCCCTAAGAAAAGGTCTCCAATTGCCGGAATCAAAAAGACCGCAAGAAGCGACTATGACTGACGACCCCAAATACTGCCCCTATCACAGAGTGATAAGTCACGCTATTGAGGACTGCTTCATCTTCAAAGATTGGGTCGAAAAACAATACAAGGCAGGAGAGATAGAACTGTTTAAAGGCATGTTAGTAAACAGTCAAGCTGCGACCGTCAATTTCATACAAACAGAGACTGAAGTCCTTCGTGAAACCGATTCTCTCAGCCATCTGCCTTTCTCTGAAAAAGTCGACCACCACATCATTAAACTGAGAACAGTTGATCTCTAAGTCGTTAAACTGGGAATGTAAGAATATGTAAATAAAAAAATGTGTAAATAAAAGAGAGAAAAAAGAAAAGCCGAAATGATGGGGCAACTCGCAATAAAAATCAGCGAGTAAAATAAAGATGAAAAATAAAGCCGAAATGATAGGGCAACATCGAATAAAAAGCCGAAATGATAGGTCAATCGCGACCTTCGCGAAAAGAAAAGCTGAAATGATAGAGCAATCGCGGTAAAACAAAAAAAACAGTGAATGATGAGTCGCTCCTGGTACTATATTCCAGTGCAGCGATGCAGAAGCCAACCAAAATTCAATTTCCCAAAATTCTCCCAGCCTTACGGTTGGCCCCAAGTTAACTGCCGTATACAATCCAATGCTCAAATAATTCTCATCATACACATATCCCACTGCAATCACCAGTCCAGCGGCCGGTCTCCGCCCTCGGAATTATGCTCTATTCGGGAAGACCCACTCATGTGTCCTCACGATGCATGAGGAGAACAAATCTTACAGGATCGTCACGACTCGTAAGAAAACACCTTCGTGGGATCCTTACGACTCACAAAGGAAAACACACTTGGGAGTCCCTACGACTTCTAAGGAGAAAGTACACCTATGAGATCCTTACGACTCGTGGGGAGAAAATGCTTTTATGGGACCCTTACGGCCCATAAAATTGAAAAGCCTTAGGTGATAGGGATCTAAACCTGTTTCCTAAGCCATTGCTTCCAAATAGGCAGTGGCGAATGATGAGTCGCTCCTGGTACTATATTCCAGTGCAGCGATGCAGGCGCCAACCAAAATCCAAATCCCCAAGTGGCGAATAATGAGTCGCTCCTGGTACCATATTCCAATGCAGCGATGCAAACGCCAACCAAATTTCAAATCCCATACCCCAACGCCGAATGATGAGTCGCTCATGGTACCTTATTCCAGTGCAGCGATGCAGATGCCAACAAAGTCCTGAAATTTTTCCAGCCCTACGGTCTGGATCATACATCCTGCAAAACCGTATACAATTCACGGGAGTAAAACGATCCCAATCTCTCCCAAGTCTTACCGGCGAGACCACATTCAAAGTCCCACCGGCGATGAAGATTCAAAAAAAAAGGTATGTCCACAAGAAAAATGGGCATGGATGGAAACCCGAAAGGGCTCCGTGAGTAAAAACAGCAGGACTGCCGGCGAGTTTGTGAAAACCCGAAATGGCGCAAACTCTTGAAGAAGAGATGAAATGGACTTGCAAAGTCCTCTCGACTTTGTGAGGAGAAAATTCCCGCGTGAGATCCTTACGACTCACAAAGGAGCAACACGCTTAGGAGTCCCTACGACTCCTAAGGAGAAAATACACCTACGGGATCCTTACGACTCGCAGGGAGAAAATGCTTTTATGGGACCGTTACGGCTCATAAAATTGAAAAGTCTTAGATGATAGGGACCTAAAACCTGTCTCCTAAGCCATCGCTTCCTAATAAGCAAACGCAAATGATTCGATCCTGGTACCATATTCCAGTGTGGCGATGCCTATGCCAAACAAAAACCGAAATCCCCGAATCCTCTCATGACAAATGATGATTCGCTCCTGGTACCATATTCCAGTATAGCGATGCTGATGTCAACACAAGTCAAACCAAAACAAAGATCCCAAGTCCTTGCAGGGTAAATGATGAGTTGCTCCTGGCATTATTCCAGTGCAGCAATACTGATGCTAAACAAATTCCAAATTCCACTCAAATTCAAAATTCCCGCCGAACAAGGAAAAAATCAAACAAATCAAACCAACCAATTCCAACAAGCTCTGCGCCGGAATCATGCTTCGTCTCAGAGTGTACCCCGCATCGAAATCAAGCTTCGCCTCGATGTATCTGCCTTCCCTGTCAGAATTATGCTTCGGTTCGGAATCAGCCAGCGACCTCCTCGTCGGAATTAAGCTCCGCCTCGGAATCAAGTCGACCAACAAGCTCTGCGCCGGAATCATGCTTCGTCTCAGAGTGTACCCCGCGTCAAAATCAAGCTTCGCCTCGGTGTATCTGCCTTCCCTGTCAGAATTATGCTTCGGCTCGGAATCAACCAGCGACCTCCTCATCGGAATTAAGCTCCGCCTCGGAATCAAGTCGACCAACAAGCTATGTGCCGGAATCATGCTTCGTCTCAGAGTGTACCCCGCGTCGAAATCAAGTTTCGCCTTGGTGTATCTTCCTTCCCTGTCGGAATTATGTTTCGGCTCGGAATCAACCAGTGACCTCCTCGTCGGAATTAAGCTCCTCCACAGAATCAAGTCGACCAACAAGCTCTGCGCCGGAATCATTCTTCGGCTCAGAGTGCACCCCGCGTCGAAATCAAGCTTCGTCTCGGTGTATCTGCCTTCCCTGTCGGAATTATGCTTCGGCTCGGAATCAACCAGCGACCTTCTCATCGGAATTGAGCTCCGCCTCGGAATCAAGTCGACCAACAAGCTCTGCGCCGGAATCATGCTTCGGCTCAGAGTGTACCCTACATCGAAATCAAGCTTCGCCTCGGTGTATCTGCCTTCCTTGTCGGAATTATGCTTCGACTCGGAATCTACCAGCGACCTCCTCGTCGGAATTAAGCTCCGCCTTGGAATCAAGTCGACCAACAAGCTCTGCGCCGGAATCATGCTTCGTCTCAGAGTGTACTCCGTGTCGAAATCAAGCTTCGCATCGGTGTATCTGTCTTCCCTGTCGGAATTATGCTTCGGTTCGGAATCAACCAGCGACCACCTCGTCGGAATTAAGCTCCGCCTCGGAATCATGTCGACCAACAAGCTCTGCGCTGGAATCATGCTTCGTCTCAGAGTGTACCCCGCGTCAAAATCAAGCTTCGCCTCTGTGTATCTTCCTTCCCTGTCGGAATTATGCTTCGGCTCGGAATCAACCAGCGACCTCCTCGTCAGAATTAAGCTCTGCCTCGGAATTAAGTCGACCAACAAGATCTGCTCCGGAATCATGCTTCGTCTCAGACTGTACCACGCGTCGAAATCAAGCTTCGTCTCAGTGTATCTACTTTCCCTGTCGGAATTATGCTTCGTCTTGGAATCAACCAGCGACCTCCTTATCGGAATTAAGCTCCGTATTGGAATCAAGTCGACCAAAATGCTCTGTGCCGGAATCATGCTTCGTCTCAGAGTGTACCCCGTGTCGAAATCAAGCTTCGCCTCGGTGTATCTACCTTCCCTGTCGGAATTATGCTTCGGCTCGGAATCAACCAGCGACCTCCTCATCGGAATTAAGCTCCACCTCGGAATCAAGTCAACCAGAAAGCTCTGCGTCAAAATCATGATCCGTCTCAGAATGTACCTCTTATCGAAATCAAGCATCTCCTCGAAGTATCTGCTTTCCCTATCGGAATTATGCTTCGCCTGGGAATCAATCTCTGCATCGAAATTATGTTTCGGTCAGAATGTCTGACGCTCGTCGGAATTATGCTCCGACCCCTTTGGAACCATGCTCCGCTCATCGGGATCATGCTCCGATCCGTGGAATCATGCCTCTACTCTTCGGAATTATGCTCCGATCCTTGGAATTATGCTCCAACTTTTCGGAATTATGCTCCGAACCTTCGGAATTATGCTCCGAACCTTCGGAATTATGCTCTGACTCTTCGGAATGATACTCCGACCCTGGAATTATGCTCCGCAAATCGGAATTATGCTCTGATCCCCGGGAATCATGCTCTCCGAGGGATGGTCCGCCCCTGGAATGATGTCCCCCCTCGAAGTCCAGCTTCAAGATCCATCAATTTCAAGCACACAACTCATATGCGCGGTGTGCATTTATTGATTGGGGGCACTTTGTTGGGGTCAAAATTTGCACCCCGGTTGACCAAGTCAAAGTCAAGGTCAACCCCGAGCCAGGTGGGGCCAAGCCCAGGTCAAGCGGGCCCATGCCTAAGTCGAGCTCGCGGCCAGCCTCCCCATGCCAACAAAAAAATCATGTAACAAATAATTTTGATGTAATTTTTTGTGCATGAATGTAAGCAAAATGGGCATAAAGCCAAATTTTTGTAAAAGCCCATGGCTTATGTGCAAAAGAAATGAGCACATGAAGCATGGGATGGGCAAAATGCCATTTTGTAAAGCCCAAGAGGCTATATGTAAATGTGTAAGCCTATATAAGGCAACATGATGATGAATAAAAAAAGATACACTCTTCATTCTCTCAAACTCTAGGGTTTGTGCCTCCACTCTCTCTTTTCAAGTTCTTCCTCTTCCTTTTCATTTTCCAAATAAATCAAGAGCTTAGCTCTTTTTATTTTTTCTAAACTAAATAAAGTTTTACCATAAACCCACCTCCCAAGACTCCATCAAGAGAAGAAAAAGGATATCTTTTTTTATCTTCCAAGATCTAGATCTTGGAGTTTCAACAGAATCCATTTTGGGTTTCTTCTCAAAAGAGAAAGGAGAAAATATTTTAGAGTTTAACTCCACAAATAAAATTATTTTGGAGTTTGACTCTACAATAAAAACTTTTTTTGGAGTTTAACTCCGAATAAAATTGTCTTGGGAGTTTAACTCGAAATAATTTTTTTGGAGTTTAACTCCATCACAAATAAAATTTATCTTTTTGGAGCTCCTGCTTCCTCTCACGTGAGGGGGAGGTGAGCTCCCACTAAGTGGGAGCTTTCCCTCCTTCTCACGTGAAGGGAAGGCTCCCCATTTAGTGGAGTTTAACTCCTCACCACATTAAACCTTTTTAAGAGTTTAACTCCACAATAAAAATCTTTTTGGAGTTGAACTCCATTTAAAATTCTTTTGGAGTTTAACTCCACAATAAAAATTCTTTCGGAGTTCAACTCCATTTAAATTATTTTGGAGTTTAACTCCACAAATAAAATTCTTTTGGAGTTTAACTCCGCAATAAAAGTCTTTTTGGAGTTAAACTCCATTTAAAATTCTTTAGGAGCTTTACTCCATTTAAAATTTCTTTTTTGGAGTTGAACTCTATTTAAAACTCTTTTTGGAGTTTAACTCCACAATTAAAACCTTTTTGGAGTTAAACTCCATTTAAAATCTTTTTGGAGTTTAACACCAAAATTCTTTTGGAGTTTAACTTCACAAAAAAAATTATTTTGGAGTTGAACTCTATTAATAAAAAAATTATTTTTTTGGAGCCCTTTGGTCCCCTCATTTGCTAGCACGTTGAAGGGTTACACTAGCGCCCCGACCAACTTCCGTGGCCAAATGCGGAACAAATTTTTTATGACGAATATAAAATTTGCGCTAGGATAACAATAAACTGGATCTCTAACCATAAACCTAACTAGCAGAAGAATGTTCTATCTACTATGATAGAAAGTATACCTAAAGAAAACAAGTCCTTCGGGTCTTCGATCCTCTCCTTAAGTTCCTCGATGGATGTATGGATCGTGCTTGAACTTCGGCCTCCTTATGTCAAGGATGATCCACCTCGAGAGATCCAACCTTGAGCTTTACCTCCAAGATGAGGCAACTAGAACACTTGGGTTGCCAGACTAAGTGATCTAGAGTGTGGAGAGAGTGGTTTTAGTGGCTTAGTCTCAATAGCCCTTGATTTTCAACTCATGAAACACTAGGGCTTGAGAGAGAGGAAGAAAGAGAGAGAGCTATGAGAGAGAGAGAGAGTGTCACTTGATCAAATGAAGAGAGAGCTCTCATATGAGAGAACAAGAATAATAATTTTAATTAGGATAATTATGATGGTTCAATTGATTTGACTATTATCATGTCATAATTAATGCTAAGCAAAATATCTCATGCTTACCAAAAATATCTAAGTCAACTATGGTCAACAAGTCAAATGGTCAAACCAATTAATCCTGACATAATTAACACTAATAAAATTAGTAAACAATATCCTCCATCTCATTATGGTTTTAATCAAGTCAATGGTCAAAACCCTAATGATGTGTCTCCTTCTCTGCTTCTGTCCACAGTATATACATACCCGCATCCGTGTTCCGAGGAACACGAATACAATGAGTCTGAACCAATCCAAAATCAAATAGTAGGATCCGACTTAAACCAAAGCCCGCTAGTATCAACTGCCCGAACACCAAAACGTGCACAAGTGCGCGTATGTGATCGAACCCTGTCGTAAAACCATACGACCTCTACTCGTTTCGTCCGAGGCTGGGAAACCCTCTGTGTGGGACTCTAAAGACTCGACGGTACTCTGACAGTGGGTTTAACCACAAGCACATCAGCGGCACTAGCTGTACGTAACGGCTACCCAGGTACTTATCGAAAGGAAAGCTGACGAGCAAACTCGTTCGAACTCCTACTGAGCCTATCCGTGACAATATCCGTATAGTCCGGTCTCTTCGTCAAAGAGTATCACCTACCGGGTCTAGGGCGTGGCGAACGTCAGACCCTAATAACCTGATAAGTCGTGCCGATGTGGCTCAGGACCAATCCGGGAAACTACTGATCAACCTATCAGTAAATCCCTACTGCCTTGGCTAAGGTCTTACGGTCCTGACCAATCGATCATTGTGCGATATCAACTCCCAATACCAGGAGAGAAGAATCCCCAACAATCGCTCACTGCCTCCATGTAGCTCGGGGCTGAACCCAACCAAAACCTGTTTGCATGACTCAGTAGAGCCGTGGTAGGGTAGTGATCAAAGCTCAGTGGGAACTCACACGAGAAAAATGCCGATCTCAGGTCCAGAGACTAACCTGTACAAATGTCACTTGAGAACTTCCATCTGACGATAGGTATAGTACCATCTGGAAGTTCTCGGCGAGTCCGTCCAGTCTACTCACACCCAGTGAGCACCTGTATACGATCTTGGGTGCATCAGACCAATGGCTCCGGGAACAACCATCCCCCGACGGGGCTAGAAACGTATACACTAGTCTACTATGGAGTATCAATGCCCGGTCTCGATGCTCACGCGACTAGGGACCATTTAAGGATGTGCTTATGGACTACCCTGCTCCCACAAGTATGATCGCCATCATAAAGCAAGCAGTCAAGCAAGATCTTACGTGCTTTATCAACATGTAACCGCAATATGTAATAACGAGTATGACATATGCCATGTTAAGATAAAGACAAACTATAATAGTATACTACAGTATCGAGTCTTTATCAATATGTGTAAGCTAGATATAATAACAATAAAAATAAATACACATATCCTGACAAAGACAAGTCAAATAATATACTATAAAACTGAGCAAGATTGTCATATACATACATATCCCTAGTATCCATATGTATACATATACAATACTGGCCTCTAGGACATATATATCCAACAATCTCCCACTTGCACTAAAGGCCAGTGATTGGCGTACCGAATACCCAACGTTTGCACTGAGGCCAGCTGCTGGCGTACCGCATACCCAACATCTCAAAAAGTCGCTCGAACTGTGCTTGAGGGAGGGCCTTTGTAAATGGATCCGCCGTGTTCTCTTTCGTATCCACTCTCCAGACCTCGATCTCCTAGCGATCTACGATCTCCCTGATCAGGTGATGCCGCCTTAAGATGTGCCTGGATTTCTGATGGGACCGTGGTTCCTTCGCTAAAGTTATAGCCCTATTGTTATCGCAATACAAAGGTATTGGGTCAACAATGGATGGAACTACCTGAAGTTCAGCTATGAACTTCTTCATCCAGACTACTTCTTTTACGGCATCGCTTGTAGCAATGTATTCAGCCTCCATCGTCGAGTCTGCAATGGTGTCCTGTTTGGAGCTGTTCAAACACACCGTCCCTTCGTTAAGGGTAAACACAAAACTCGAGATAGACTTGCTGTCATCCTTGTCACTCTGGAAGCTTGAGTCAGTAAAGGACTCGACCCTTAGGTCTCCATTACCGTAAATCAGGAACATCTCCTTAGTCCTTCTCAGGTACTTGAGAATGTTCTTTACTGCTGTCCAGTGGTTCTCACCTGGGTCTGACTGATACCGGCTCACCACGCTTAGTGCGTAAGATACATCTGGTCTTGTACATAGCATCGCATACATTATAGATCCTACCGCCGAAGCGTAGGGTATAGTGCTCATGCGAATCCTCTCCTCGTCAGTCTTAGGAGACATCTCCTTGGAGAGGGTGATTCCGTGCAATGCGGGTATGTTACCACGCTTGGAATCTTCCATACTAAATCTCTTTAGTACGGTCTCTATGTACCTGGACTGCGAAAGTCCCAATAATCTCTTAGATCTATCTCTGTAGATCTTGATCCCCAGAATGTACGAGGCATCACCTATGTCTTTCATAGAGAACCTTTGTGATAAGAATAGCTTGACCGATTGTAGCATAAGAATGTCATTTCCTATCAAAAGAATGTCGTCCACGTACAAGACTAGGAACACGACAGTTCATCCTACAATCTTCTTATATATACACATGGCTCATCTTCGTTCTTGATGAAGTCAAAATCCTTGACTGTCTCATCAAAAAAGACGTTCCAGCTCCGCGATACATGTTTTAATCCATAAATGGATTTAAGCAACTTGTACACCTTCCCGCTGCTCCCACCGTCTACAAAACCATCTGGCTGATCCATATAAACGCACTCTTCTAAACTTCCATTTAGAAAAGCCATTTTTACTTCCATCTGCCAGATCTCATAGTCATTGAAGGCAGCAGTGGCAAGTAGGATCCGAATGGATTTGAGCATAGCCACCGGAGAAAAAGTTTCGTCATAGTCCACACCTGATCTTTGACGAAAACCTTTTGCAATGAGTCTAGCCTTATAGGCTTCCACCTGCCCATCTACACCAAGTTTCCTTTTGTAGATCCATTTGCATCCAACGGGTTTTATCCCAGGTGGAGTAATATCCAAGTTCCACACTTTATTGGTGTACATGGACTCCATTTCCGATCGCATAGCATCCAGCCACTTATCAGAGTCCCTACTGATAATGTCCTGCCTGAAACTAGTAAGATCATCTTCTTCCAAGATGCAATCTGTTAGTTATATGTATGCCCTAGAGGCCATTACTGTACATTGGATGTATATTGTAGTGGATGCTGGGACATATATAGGGAGGACTTTCTTTCTCGACATGATAGTATGCTATCTGGTTGCTCTTTACCTTAACGTGTACAAAGATTGTCTCTCTATTACATGTTGGTAAAGCCCTTAGGATGTGTACTTGACTACCTGGACTATGATGCGGATCATACTAGTGGGGACATGGTAGTCCATAAGTACATCCTTCAAAGTCCCTAGTCGTGGGTGTATCGAGATGGGGCATCGATATACCAGAGTAGACTAGCGTGTACCTTCTCGACCCACACAGATGGGCGATGGATGATCCCATATCCATCGGTGTTTGACATCAGAGATGATATACGGGTGCTCAGTAGAGACTGGGTACACTGGACGGACTTGCCAAGAACTCCCAGATGGTATTATACCTCACGTCAGATGGCAGTTCTCTGGTGACACTGGTACAGAGTAGTCTGTTGACCCGAGATCGTTAAAGAGTCTTGTGTGGTTCCCACTGTGCTTTGATTTCCATCTTACCACGTCCAAGAGGGCGTGCAAAACGGTGGTTTTTGGGTACAGTCCCGAGTCGCATGGAGGCAATGAGCGATAGGAGGGGATTCATCTCTCCCGGTATAGGGAGTTGATGTTGCGCTGTGTTCGATTGGCTATAACAGGAAATCCCTGGCCAGGGTTGCTGAGATATACTGGTAAGTGTTACCAGTAGTTTCTCGAAATGTTATAGACCTCATATCGACACGACTTATCGAGCTATTGGGGTCTGACGTTTACCACCCCTAGGCGAGATATGCGACATATCAGACGATCAGACCGGACTGTACGGTAGTGTTACTTGTAGAATTCACTGGAGTGTGAGCGGGCTTGCTCATCGATCTTATGATCGCTCAATACCCGGGTGGCCGTTACGTTTAGCAGACCGCTTGCGGCTTGTGGGTGTTTGATATGATCATCACCTGCTGCCGGCGTATTGACGAGTCTTTAGAGTCCTACATAGAGGTTTCCTGGCTCAAGCGAAACGAAATAGGAGCGCATATGAGATATGTGCGGGACCGAGAATGATACCAGTATATGATACTGTATTCGATTCTCTCGATTTGTGACATTGATCGGTTATATGCGATATAGCCGGGTTATCGGATCAAGTGTAGATTCGATAAGTTGTTACTGTAGATATTAGTCGGTTATATGCGATATGACCGGATCATTAAATCAAGTGTTGATTTAATGATTTAATGCATAATTATATATTTGATATATTACTTTGCATTAACTAGTATCGGTTCACTTTAAATGGATTTTCTCGCTCGGATGTGCGCATTATATATGTGATATGATTTTGTGCACATGCTTGTATCATGTTTGATGGTTCATGTAAAATTGGTTAAGTATAAAGAATTAAACCTTGGTTAATGAAATGGTTAGGGTTTATTATTTGCTTATTCATTTTATTCATTTATTTATTCTTTTGGAAAAAGAAAAGGAAATGATAAAATGATGGCATTCTTTGTTCTTTCATGAAGCTTCATGAATACTTTGACTTTGTGACCACTTTGTCTTATCCTTAACCCTGACCATTCCACTTAACCCTAATTAATTCTCTACACCTAACCATGGTTCTATTATGATAAGAATTCATTATTCTTTTCATTTTAGAATAACTTATGATATTCTTTCTTCTTCTTCTTCATCTTCAACATTGAAGCAAGCTTGCCTCCATCAATGGCAACTTGTGAAAAAGAGTGAGAAATCCAAATCTAAAGTGAACCCACTTCCTATTTCTTCATCCTCTACCTCTTGCCAAGTAGTAGAGTGTGTTTCCTTCACAAGTTTTCTAGACTTGGTGAAGTTGGAGCTTGATCTAGCGATGCCTCGACGTAGATCATCTTCGGCATGGACATCGACGACCTAGCTCGCCATTTCTCCGACGAAGCCGACGCTAGAGCCCGGGAATTCATTTGGACAGCGAGGGGACTTTGTTGCGGAGCTATGGAGGTGGAGCACTGGATCTAGAAAGGTTGTATTTCCGTTTAAACTTTAGTTAAGTTGTTAACTAATTTCTTTTTCGCCTAGAAATCTAGCCAACGATCCGTATTAGGGTTTCTCGGCACCCCGTATTTTTGAAATTGGCTTGGTTGATGCCTTGTGAGACCTCACTAGAGTGCCTAGGAACCCTACACAATCCTCTCGATCCCCATCAATATGAAAACCGTAGTATCTCTCGGGCGGATGAGAAATCCTACTAGATATGCGGAGTGGCTGAGATTCGTTTGGGATTATTGAATCCTGTGGTTCTACCAAATCTTCAGTTACAGTTTGTTCCTATGTAATTTCTTCCAGTTCTACCACGCTCCCACTAATTTCTGTTGCAAGAAATTCTTTCTCTAAGAAGACGGCTTGGCCAGCAACAAACACCTTCTGTTCCTCGGTGTGGTAGAACTGATATCCTTGCAAATGCTTAGGATATCCTACAAACTTACACAAAACTAACCGTGCCTCGAGTTTTTCCGGGTTCTGCTTCTTTACATAAGCCGGACAACTCCATATCTAAATAAAATTAAGGTATGGTATCTTCCGCTCCCATAATGCATGTGGAGTGGTAGGAACAACTTTGGTAGGAACTCTATTCAACACATATATTGCCGTTTCAAGGGCATATCCCAAGAATGAAAGTGGCAACTCGGCATTACTCATCATGGAGTGAACCATATCTAATAGGTACGATTCCTCCACTCCGATACACCGTTGTGTTGTGGTGTGTAAGGAGGAGTAAGCTAAGAGAGAATTCCATTCTCTTTTAAGTAATCTACGAATTCCGTGCTCAAGTACTCCCCTCCCCTATCAGACCGGAGGATCTTGATACTTTTTCCAATCTGGTTCTCCACTTCGTTTCTGAATTCTTTGAATTTCTTAAAAGCTTTAGATTTGTGTTTCATAAGATACACATATCCGAATCTAGAGAGATCGTCAGTGAATGTGATGAAGTACGAGAACCCAAACCTTGCATGTATAGACATCGGACCACACACATCACTGTGTATGAGTCCCAAGAGCTCTGCTGCTTTTTCTCCATGTTCGGTGAACGAAGATGTCACGACCCGCAGGTTACGGAATGTGACTGGCACTTAAGTTATGAAACGTCTCAAGGCGTCCGTAAAATGAGTAAGCCAAAGCCCAGAAATCAAAACCCGATTAAGAAAATAGAGTGAAGGAAGAACCAATTTATTGAAAGCGATTTAATCCATTAAGTCACATCAAGCTTTTTAAAAGCAACATCCCTTTTTCCAAAAATTCCGGCAGAGTCTCCTTTGTAAAACAGGCCCCCAAATGGGTACAAAACTGGAGTATAAATGAATAACAAGAAATATGGCATCCCCAAGCGGGAGCTAGCTCTTCGCCCCAAGGCGGTCATAAATCCCACGCAATGTAAAACAGCAAAGTGCATAAATAAGCATAAGAAGCACATGAAAAATATCATGTCGACTCAAGTGAGCTCGACCCCAAATACAGCATACAAGTCCACAAATCTCACAGCCTCGTCTCTAGGTCAATATACAACAATACAAATAACAGGTTCAGCTGATACAATAGATGGAGTACTCTAGATACAATGAATATACAAGGTGGTACAAAATAATAACACAACCCACCTACGAGTAAAAACCTCGAGTCCAGGCAAAAGAGGCAAAAGAAGCTAGTGCGCCCGCCGCTACTTTGCTGACGGAGCGGACCTGCAAAAAGGCTGTAGCACAACGGGGGTGAGTTGCCAACTCGTGAGTAATAAATAACATCTATAGAGGCTATCGCAAGCATGCACACAAGCATCCTAGCATCTATAATACAGATAAGGCAGGATATACTAGCAGGTATGTATGCAACATGAATCAACTCGTGATCTGAATAGATAGGTATAAGAATCATTATTTTCTTTTTTTTTGAATCTCTTTTGAAATATCAACAAAACATCACTAGAAACATCAAGAATCCGTGTCCAGCATCGACACCTCAATAACTATCTCAAATCTCATGTATCCATATCACAGTATCTCTGGCCTCAGCCGTTCGGCTGACCCACCTCAAATATCCATATCTCAACATCTCGTGGCCACGGTCGGTATCCTCTGGATATCCGTCGTGCCAAAAATTCACCGGTAGGGAGTCTATCCCTTGCCAGGCTCATCGTCTACTACTCGAACTTCTTGCCCCGGGGTACCTTACCGGGCCCACCATGTACCCGAGACGGTTCATCCAACTCCTCGAAACGGGTTTCGAAAACCACATCAAACTCATGGTAGACGACACTTACATCACTAGAAAACCACAACTTTGCATATTTTAAAAAGGGGTAATAAGTTTAGAAATTCTTGCGGCTTTCCCCCGAAATCTAGAAATATCATAAATCTCAAGAAATCATCGTAAGTGCATATGTCAATGAAAATGAATGCATAAGGTATCAATAATCAAGTTGCAATGTATGATTAAAAGACTAGGCATGACCAAATGATGTAATGAGGTACATGCACATGAATAGCAATCCTACAATTTCATTTTAGGGATTTAAATGTAATGGCACAGGTTTAAGCATCAAATATGGTGAAAATGTTCCAGATTATAAGTTATCTAGTGTTGTAGCATGGCAGTTACCAAGGCGTGTGTGTACGCATGAATAGTGCCCGTGCTGCATATAAAAACCCTGGCAATGTTGCAGGTGTCCTATAGAACACGTTCGCATATTTATGTCAATATAGAGCATGAATATAGCAAGATGTTATGCAAGCATTAACTCATAATTACTAATATCACTAGGAATCTTTAATTTACTTAAACTATCGGGCGACTTGCGTCATCCAAACGATTGTCCTCCGTAGATGTTACATCTACTCACCCGTGATCTCGCGCTAGGTGTGTCCGACCACCTGCTTTCCTTTCTCCGCGGCGCTCGAAGTTCTCGACTGCGAACCTAGAATTTACATAAAGTAACACACATAAGGCAAATTCTGCAAGAACGTGATATATCGATCAAAAGAATAACTCGTGTGTGAATCTAAACGCGCGTGCACTCGATACATCGCGACGTGCGTAACCTCACCAGAAACCAACCCGACACGCTGTGTCGCACAGCGCACCACAGAACTAACTCAGATCACACACGTGCCGCACAAGTTAAAAAAACATCGAAACAAGGTTTAATGCTCCAGATTTTGACTCGAGTCAAAACAGAAAAAGTTGCACATACCAAAACCCCTAACTATACAGCAGACCCCCACACGCACTAAAACCCAACACCCCAACCTACCTTCTGGCCGCAATTTGCGGCCAGATAGGTTAAATCTGCGGCCAAGAAGGGGAGAGGGGTCCCCATGCTTTGTGTGTGTGTCTCTGGCATGGTCACTAAGCTACAGTATTCACAACTTTTTCCTGAAGTGCCCGGGTCAAGAGCAGACCCCAGAAAGGCTAAAAGTCCAATTTAAACGCTAAATTACACCAATTCGAAAAAATCTGGTATTTTACTGAAATCTGGGATGAATCTTGGGTCAACTGGCCTTAACAGCACTTAGTCAAGCTATATTATCAATTAAAACCATCACTTGGATAAATCTCACTCAAATCACCCAAAACTAGCACTAAACCACATAATAAACACTAAACGAAACTAAATAATACCTAAGTTAAGCAAGCAAGGAATCGAGTTAAAAGATTATACCTCTAGAGATCCTAGGATGCAGGAGAAGAGAAGAAGGAGAAGGAGAAGAGTGTGTTGCTGCTGCTGGAGTGCTGCTGCTACTGCTGAGCTGCTGCTGTTGCCTCTGTTGCAGCTGCTGCTGATGCTGATACTGCTGCTATTGTTGCTGCTGCTGCTGTTGGTGTGCTGGTGTTGATGCTGTTGTTGTTGTGGTGTTGTGTTAGAGTGAGAGGGAGAGATATGAGTGAGAATGAGTGTGAGAGAAAAATACAATTGATTTGAAAACAAAACAATAAGAGTCAACCCCTCACCCTCTCTCCTCATTAAATGCCAAGCATGGAACAAGCCATCATGGCCTCTCTCTCACCTGCACTAGTCAACCCCTAACACTAATTCAATTTAAAAAAACTAAAAACCTTAATTAAAAACAAATTAGCTTAACAAATGGGTTAGTCCACCATGGTCATCTAAACATGGTTTAACCCTAGACTTAACCCTAGTTAACATGCACAAGTGTGTGCAGTCCAAGTAAAATTCTGATAAAATATTCATAAAACCAGATAAATTATTTAAAACCATTTTGGTAAACTTTTTACCAAAAACGCCACATTAACACACAATTACCACTAAACACAATCTAAGGTGTTACAATTTTCCCCCGTTAAGAAAATTTGTCCCCGAATTTAAATATATAGCTACGCGTACCTTCAAAGAGATGAGGGAATTTCTTCCGCATCTCTCCCTCAGCCTCCCAAGTGACCTCTTCACCATTCGGGCTGTGCCAAAGAACCTTCACAGATGGCAGGACCTTTGATCAAAATTTCTTCACCTGGCGATCCAATATCACTACTGGCTGCTCGGTGAACGAAAGATCACGCTCCAGCTGAACGATCTGATGCTGAATCGTGTGAGAAGGGTCATGAAGATATCTGCATAGCATCGACACGTGGAAGACGGGGTGAACATCTGGAAAGCTGGGTGGAAGAGCCAAACGATATGCAACTACGCCGACACGCTCGAGAATATTGAAGGGACCAACAAATCTGGGACTAAGCTTTCCTTTTCGCCCAAATCGCATCACACCCTTCATCGGAGAGACCCTCAGAAAAACATGATCGCCAACTGCGAACTCTAGTCTGCGACAACGCCTGTCTGCATACGATACAAGTCGGTACGCCATGCAACCGTACGATCTCGTCGATGTAAATCTGGGCATACTGAGCAAAACTGAAAGTGGTCTTCACTGGCAGGAAGTGAGCCGCTTTCGTCAATCGATCCACGATCACCCAAATGGAGTCGTACCCTCGACTGGTCCTGGGTAGACCCACCACAAAGTCCATAGAAATCTGCTCCCATTTCCACTCCGGTATGGGCAAAGTCTGCAACTCTCCTGCTGGCCTCTGGTGCTCGGCCTTGACTTGCTGACAAGTCAGGCATCTCGACACGAAGTCTGTGACGTTCCTCTTCATCCCGTCCTACCAATAAACATCTCTCAAATCGCGGTACATCTTGGTGGAACCCGGATGAACGCTGTATGTCGATCTTTGCACCTCCTCAAGAATCTCATGACGCAGTCCCTCAGAATCTGGTACGCACAATCGAGTCCCAAATCGCAGTACTCCCTGATCATCGATCACGAACTCGGAATTTCTGCCCTGCTTAATCTGCTCCATGATCTCTGAAAGACGGTCGTCACTGGGCTGTGCCTCTCGAATACGGTCAAGTAACTGCGGATGTGCACGAACATGCGCAAGTTGTCCCCCTGTCGGAGTGAACTCGAACTCAACTCCGCTGCCGCATAAAATCTGCCAATCTGGTGACGACTGCCTCTGTACTGCGCTCAAACAAGATAGACTACCCCCGGACCTCCTGTTCAAAGCATCCGCCACTACATTAGCCTTGCCCGGGTGGTACAAGATCTCGCAATCGTAGTCCTTTACTAGTTCCATCAAACGGCGCTGTCTGAGATTCAGGTCTCGCTGCTGTAATATGTACTTTAAGCTCTTGTGATCAGTGGATATCTGGCATGACTCTCCGTATAGGTAATGTCACCAGATCTTAAGTGCAAAGACCACGGCAGCCATCTCCAAATCATGAGTAGGGTAGTTCTGTTCATGTTTCTTCAACTGCCGTGAAGCATATGCGATCACCCTGTCATGCTGCATCAATACGCACCCTAGCCCCACTTGTAAAGCGTCACAATAGACCACAAATCTGCCTGATCCTGAAGGCAAAGATAACACCGGCACCATAGTCAAACAAGTCCGTAGCTGCTGAAAACTGTGCTCGCACTCCTCCGTCCAATCGAAAGGAACTCCCTTCCGGGTCAATCCGGTCAAATTTGCAGCAATACGGGAGAAATCCTGAACGAATCGACTGTAGTAGCCAGCCAGGCTTAGGAAACTGCGGATCTCAGTAACTGATGTCGGTCTGGGACTGCTGAACGGCCTCGATCTTCTTCGGGTCCACACATATGCCATCTCTCGTAATCACGTGGCCCAAGAAACCAACGCTGTCAAGCCAAAACGCACACTTGGAGAATTTCGCGAACAGCTAGTGCTCCCACAAAGTCTGTAACGTGATCCGCAAGTGCTGCTCGTGCTCCTCTCGGCTCCGGGAATACACCAAAATATCATCAATAAACACGATGATGAACAAGTCAAGATACGGACTGAATATACGGTTCATCAAATCCAAGAATGTTGCTGGGGCATTGGTTAGTCCGAACGACATCACCAAAAACTCATAGTAGCCGTAGCGCGTGCGGAAAGCTGTCCTCGGTATATCCTCCGGTCGAACTCGCAGCTGATGGTATCCTGATCGCAAGTCGATCCTCGAAAAATATCCCGCACCCTGAAGCTGGTCGAACAAATCGTCGATACGTGGTAAGGGATACCTGTTCCGTACGGTAACTTTGTTCAGCTGGTGGTAGTTGATACACAAACGTAAATTGCCGTCTTTCTTCTTGACGAACAGGACAGGAGCACCCCACGGAGAAACGCTAGGTCGAATAAGCCGTTTATCTAACTAATCCTGCAACTGATCCTTCAGCTCTCTAAGCTCCGCCGGGGCATCCGATAAGGCGGTATGGATATAGGCCCCGAGCCGGGAATTAATTCAATGCAGAACTCCACATCGCGCTCAAGCGGTAGCCCAGGCAGCTCGTCAAGGAAAACATCAAGGAACTCACATACAATCGGGACCTGGTCCAAAGGAACCTCCGCAGCTCGAGTATCACAAACACAAGCTAAGAATCCCTGACACCCGTTCCGCAATAGTTGACCGGCGCGAAGAGACGAAATCAAGCTGGGAAGGGTGACACTGCGGTCTCCCTGAATAACAAGGACTGGCTCTCCCGGAAAGCTAAATCTGACTGCCTTTTCACCGCAGTCCACAAAAGCATAACAAGTGGCTAGCCAATCCATGCCTAGAAGCACATCAAAGTCCAACATATCGAGGAGAATCAAATCCACCAGTGAATCCCTCTCCCCGATACGAACGGAACACAAACGAAACACAAAACGAGCGACAAACGACTCGCCTACCAGGGTAATAACCACAAGCGGCAGATCTAATGACGATGACTCACGGCCCAACATCGGTGCAAAGTGTATAGAGACATACGAATGTGTAGAACATAGGTCGAATAATACTCGTGCGTCGATAGAACAAACTGGAAAGGTACCTGTCACAACGGCGTTGGATGCCTGTACATCCTGCGGTGTCAAAGCAAATACTCGGGCCTGTCCCCCACCAATAGCGGGCTGTCCTCGGCCTTGGCTTCCTCGTCCTCTCTGAATAGGACCGCCACGTCCACGGCCTCTGGGTACATCAAACTGACGTGGAGCATCGCCTGGGGTAGGAAGTAGAGCTCTCTGAGGAGGTGGTGAATGTGGTAAGGTCACATGCGGAATTGTCGCCGCTCCCTGCCGTCTCCCTGGACAGTCTCTGATAAGATGGTGCGGACTCCCGCACCCATAACATCCTGGCAAAGCCTGCTTTCCCTGCAGATATGAACCATATAGCTGACCCCGTCTAACTCCTCTGCCGGCACCATCTCTCGGAAAGAATCTGGCACGATACCTCTGAGCTGGCACATCGGTATGAATCCTCTTCGGCCCAGAAACGGCCGAAGTCACTGAAATGCGTGCTTCCATCCGTAATGCCGTGTCCATAGCAGCTGAATAAGTGTCGAAGTGCTGGGCGCTGATGGCAAGAAATAGCTGGGTGTCAAGTCCCTTCACGAACCTCTTCACTCTCTTTTCTTCAGTATCCACCAAATACGGAGCATATCTGGACAACTGCATGAACTGGACATCATACTCAGACACCGTCATCCCGGGAGTCTTGATCAAAGCTTCAAAACTACGAGCTCTAGCGTCACGAACGCTCTCTGGAAGGAAGCGATCTAGAAATACCGCTGTGAACTCGGCCCAAGTCATAGGAGGTAGACATGCAGCTTGACCTCTCTCGACGGACTCACACCACGTCTGCGCAAGGCCCTCTAGACGGAAACTCGCAAGCTCCACCCATCGATCGTCAGAACATCTGAGCGAACGACAAATCCTGGCTTATCCGTCAAGGAATGTCTGTGGATCCTCCGCTGCGTCTGTGCCGGTGAAGACTGGAGGTCTCAGCCTCATGAAATCCTGTAGCGATACTGGGTTAGCCACGATAGTAGTAGTAGGAGCGACTGTCTGGGCAGCAGGTACTATGGTAGTCTGTGATGTGGTAGGTACGTCCTCCGATCTCGGTGCACGACTAGCCTCTACTAAGGATCCCACCATCTGTCGTAACTCCTGCATACCTCCCATCATCTGTCGTAGCTCCTCCATACCAGACTCTAGCCTATCCATGCGGCCTGGGGAAGGCGGATCATTCTGTACCTGAGGCGTAGGTATACCACCCTGCTCGGTCCTTGTCTCGGACGAGCCTGCTCGGATCTCATCTCGGGAGGTAGCCCTCTGCGCTCTCGTAGCCTTCGGCGGCATAGTGGCTGGTATAAGAAACAAGATAGTAAGAACAGTGCTATAGAATCATAGGATACATGGAATTGAAGAAGGAATTTCAAGCAAGTATATCCTAAAGTCACTTAGGCGGAGTACCGTATCGCAAGTATGCCGCGGACATATGCACGCTACGTTACCCTGCTTAAGTCACTTACTCCATCTACCAAGGGTCATCCTACACTCAGAAAGGTAATACCTATCGCTCTGATTCCAACTTTGTCACGACCCGCAGGGTACGGAACGTGACTGACACTTAAGTTACGAAACGTCTCAAGGCGTCCGTAAAATGAGTAAGCCAAAGCCCAGAAATCAAAACCCGATTAAGAAAATAGAGTGGAGGAAGAACCAATTTATTGAAAGCGATTTAATACATTAAGTCATATCAAGATTTTTAAAAGCAACATCCCTTTTTCCAAAAATTCCGGCAGTGTCTCCTTTGTAAAACAAGCCCCCAAACGGATACAAAACTGGAGTATAAATGAATAACAAGAAATATGGCATCCCCAAGCGGGAGCTAGCTCTTCGCCCCAAGGCGGTCACAAATCCCACGCAATGTAAAACAGCAATGTGCATAAATAAGCTTAAAAAGTACAAGTAAAATATCATGTCGACTCAAGTGAGCTCGACCCTAAATACAGTATACAAGTCCATAAATCTCACAGCCTCGTCTCTAGGTCAATATACAACAATACAAATAACAGGTGCAGCTGATACAGTAGATCGAGTACTGTAGACACAATGAATATAAAAGGTGGTACAAAATAATAACACAACCTACCTACGAGCAAAAACCTCGAGTCCAAGCAAAAGAGGCAAAAGAAGCTAGTGCGCCCGCCGCTACTGTGCTGACGGAGCGGACCTTCAAAAAGGCTGTGGCACAACGGGGGTGAGTTGCCAACTCGTGAGTAATAAAAAAACATCTATAGAGGCTATCGCAAGCATGCACACAAGTATCCTAGCATCTATAATACAGATAAGGCAGGATATACTAGCAGGTATGTATGCAACATGAATCAACTCGTGATCTGAATAGGTAGGTATAAGAATCATTATTTTCTTTTTTTTGAATCTCTTTTGAAATATCAGCAAAACATCACCAGAATCATCAAGAATCCGTGTCCAGCATCGACACCTCAATAACTATCTCAAATCTCATGTATCCATATCACAGTTTCTCTGGCCTCAGCCGGCTGGCTGACCCATCTCAAATATCCATATCTCAACATATCGTGGCCACGGTCGGTATCTTCTGGATATCCGCCGTGCCAAAAAGTCACCGGTAGGTATTCTATCCCCTGCCAGGCTCATCGTCTACTATTCGAACTTCTTGCCCCGGGTATCTTACCGGGTCCACCATGTACCCGAGACGGTTCATCCAACTCCTTGAAACGGGTCTCGAGAACCACAAAAAACTCATGGTGGACGACACTTACATCACTAGAAAACCGCAACTTTGCATATTTTAAAAAAGGGTAATAAGTTTAGAAATTCTTGCGGCTTTCCCCCGAAATCCAGAAATATCATAAATCTCAAGAAATCATCATAAGTGCATATATCAATGATAATGAATGCATATGGTATCAATAATCAAGTTGCAATGTATGATTAATAGGCTAGGCATGAACAAATGATGTAATGAGGTACATGTACATGAATAACAATCCTACAATTTCATTTTAGGGATTTAAATGCAATGGCATAGGTTTAAGCATCAAATATGGTGAAAATGTTCCAGATTATAAGTTATCTAGTATTGTGGCATGGCAATTACCAAGGCGTGTGTGTACGCATGAATAGTGCTCGTGCTGCATATAAAAACCCTGGCAATGGTGCAGGTGTCCTATAGAATGAGTTCGCATATGTATGTCAATATAGAGCATGAATGTAGCAAGATGTTATGCAAGCATTAACTCATAATTACTAATATCACTAGGAATCTTTAAATTACTTAAACTATCGGGAGACTTGCGCCATCCAAATGATTGTCCCCCGTAGATGTTACATCTACTCACCCGTGATCTCGCGCTAGGTGTGTCCGACCACCTGCTTTCCTTTCTCCGCGGCGCTCGAAGTTCCCGACTTCGAACCTAGAATTTACATAAAGTAACACACATAAGGCAAATCTTGCAAGAACGTGATATATCGATCAAAAGAATAAATCGTGTGTGAATCTAAACGCGCGTGCACTCGATACGTCGCGACGTGCGTAACCTCACCAGAAACCAACCCGACACGCTGTGTCGCACAGCGCACCACAGAACCAACTCAGATCACATACGTGTCGCACAAGTTAATAAAACATCGAAACAAGGTTTAATGCTCCATATTTTGACTCGAGTCAAAACAGAAAAAGTTGCACATACCAAAACCCCTAACTATACACCAGACCCCCCACACCAAAACCCAACACCCCAACCCAACTTCTGGCCGCAATTTGCGGCCAGATAGGTTAAATCTGCGGCCAAGAAGGGGAGAGGGGTCCCCGTGCTTTTTTTGTGTGTCTCTGGCATGGTCACTAAGCTATAGTATTCACAACTTTTTCCTGAAGTGCCCGGGTCAAGAGCAGATCCCAGAAAGGCTAAAAGTCTAATTTAAACGCTAAATTACAGCAATTCGAAACAATCTGGTATTTTACTAAAATCTGGGATGAATCTTGGGTCAACTTGTCTTAACAGCACTTGGTCAAGCTATATTATCAATTAAAACCATCACTTGGCCAAATCTCACTCAAATCACCCAAAACTAGCACTAAACCACATAATAAACACTAAACGAAACTAAATAATACCTAAGTTAAGCAAGCAAGGAATCGAGTTAAAAGATTATACCGCTAGAGATCCTAGGATGCAGGAGAAGAGATGAAGGAGAAGGAGAAGAGTGTGTTGCTGCTGCTGGAGTGCTGCTGCTACTGCTGAGCTGCTGCTATTCCCTCTGTTGCAGCTGCTGCTGATGCTGATACTGCTGCTATTGTTGCTGCTGCTGCTGTTGGTGTGCTGGTGTTGATGCTGTTGTTGTTGTGGTGTTGTGTTAGAGTGAGCGGGAGAGATATGAGTGAGAATGAGTGTGAGAGAAAAATACAATTGATTTGAAAACAAAACAATGAGAGTCAACCCCTCACCCTCTCTCCTTATTAAATGCCAAGCATGGCACATGCCATCATGGCCTCTCTCTCACCTACACCAGTCAACCCCTAACACTAATTCAATTTAAAAAAACTAAAACCCTTAATAAAAAAAAAATTAGCTTAACAAATGGGTTAGTCCACCATGGTCATCTAAACATGGTTTAACCCTAGACTTAACCCTAGTTAACATGCACAAGTGTGTGCAGTCCAAATAAAATTCTAATTAAATATTCATAAAACCAGATAAATTATTTAAAAACCGTTTTGGTAAACTTTTTACAAAAAACCCCCACATTAACACACAATTACCACTAAACACAATTTAAGGTGTACAGGAGATTTGGTCATCTTTCCTTTGAGACAAGACTAACAAGTTTCATAAGATGAAAATTCGAACGTATTCAAGAGTCCATCTTTATGTAACTTGCTTAGTCTTTTCTCTCCGATATGACCAAGTCTTCAATGCCACAAGTAGGATTCGTTCATATCTGAACTCTTCCTCTTGCGTGTGTTTTGTATGTTGAGAACTGTATTCTGATTTAGAACATAGATACCATTACACAGTGTACCTTCTGCAACCGGTACCTTATCAAGGTAAATTTTCATGATATTTCTATCAAGAACAAAGTTATATCTATCTTTATCAAGTAAAGAAACCGATATTATGTTGCAAACCATGGATGGTACATAGTAGCAATTGTTCAAAATCATAGTATTGCCATTTGGTAACACTAGGTGATATTCACCGACGGCTGCAGCATTAACTTGTGTTCCGTTCCCTACCCTGAGGGACATATCACCAGGTCCAATTATCGTACTTTTTTTCAGTCCCTGCAATAAATTACAGATATGAGATCCTGATCCGGTATTTAGTACCCAGGAGGTAGGACTGACCGAAAAGCAGTTCTCAACCATAAGAATACCTGAAGGAGATGCAATAAGATGCTTCTTCTTCGATGAGGTCATCAAGGAATTCATGCTTTCCTCTTTCCCTTGCTCATACATATGACCATTGTCATAAGATGGAGCCGAATCGACGTTCCCCAGCCCCGAATAAGAATTCGGATCGGTCAAGTGATACAAGTTATTATCTTGATTAGGGCGTGAAATGGTTGCTACCTGGAGAGAGAGAAAAGAAACACTCAGCGTGCGCTCTTACAAGATTAGATTGGTTATTAATTTATCTAACCAGGATGGCTCCCACTATTTCCTCAAATTCTTCTTCAGACCTTAAAAGAAGAACTAGTCAAGATTAATCGTACGTCACAATACTTGCTTAAACTTTCAGCCAGGCTGGTGTCGGTACTTCGAGGGAGGTTTTCCAACGCTTTCGTGAAGTTCCTTAATTACATAACCTCTTTTCCCTGGAGGCATAGCCCTGCTAACACCGTTCTAGACACCTACTTGGTTTATAGCATTGATTGTTAAGTGAAATAATCTCCCGAGAGTAATCCTACTCATTAGTGGGATAGGGATCCAACTATCATTGTGTGATGCACTAGATGGAATCCACTCTAGTCACCACACTCCAGAAGGTATGCTGAATCTGCAAGTTTCCTGTATGTTTGAAACTCCCGATGTGGTTTTTGCCCCTAACGACCTATAACCTTGACGCTTGCCAACAAGTCATAGGCCACTAGTCAAGTTCAACCCGTCATTGTCCTGGATTAACTCGAACCCACCCGCACAAACTCTTGACGCTTGCCAACAAAGCTGTACGACTGTCTTGATTAATCGCATCTCTATACAACAGATAAATATCACTCAGCTACCGCTCACTATGTCTTGACGCTTGCCAACAAACACAGCACGAATACAAGGTTGTACCCATCTGAAATGACGGAGGGCTATGGCTAGGTTTTTGGCAAAAAACCTGTTAACTTAATGAACTTGATATCGTCGAAGGAACCTGAGTAGTTTTGCAAATATATGGTGGCGAAAATTTTTGCTAAAGAGGTCACTCCCTGTGAAGGGATCTCGGCTCTTTCATCGTCGAATGAGGTGCAGGTTATTCCAAACTGAATACCACGATGCAAAGCAAAAATAATCGACTATAGTAAATTTATTACGCTGATGCAAACTTTTACTCAAGGGGTCACTCCCGATGAAGGGATCTCGGTCCTTGCCTCGTCGAATGAAGTGCTGGATATTCATAACCGAATACCACTATGCAAAGCAAAAGAGAACGTTTGTAATGTCAGTTTTTCGAAATCTATTCCAACAACATGTTTTAGGTTTATTTTTCTTGCATTAATCAAAATCAATGCGGTCCCATCATTTAAATCCTATCACACCAGAAAAGAACGAAAATACAATGTACGTATATGCCATCCGCATTGGCCACTGGGCCCCATCATCACTCGTTAGGTTACTTAACTAACAACAGAGCGGGGGCTGGACTAGCGCGGGTGCAAAACATATACAACATCTACTAGTATATATATAAGTATATATAACATTCGTCCCAGGCATGATAATAAGCAACATTACAAAATTTTAGCCAACATTACAGAATGGTGGATAATCTTGGAGCCCCGGGTTTCATTTGAGTCGCAAATAAAACCCGACGTTCCCGGTCGTGTGGATAACCTGTGCAATGAAAACCTGTACCCCCTACGAGTGCGGCGAATAGCTCGCCAATTTTAGAATGAAGCCCCCTCCGTCTCAACGCCATGAGATGCGGGCTGTAAGTGCACTACGGCGCCCCGGCCTCCATCCCGAGGCCAAAATGCGGAAGCGGCGATATACTTAAATTTTTCATGAACTGGCACCATCGCGCACTAATACCCGGATCGAACCATTAACTAGTCCTAGCTAACTACAAGATAGGGAATAGAGATATACCGACTGATCCGAGTCCTCCGTTCTTCTCGTCATCGTCCCGATCTCCTACGGAAACTCCGGTCGTCGCCTCCTTGCCGGAAGGGCACCACATCGTCTGCATCTTTTACGGGCTCCCACCTCAATACCGAGGCAACTCGGGCACGAAGCTGGCTAGTCGACGTGCCCAAGGTTTGCTGTAGAATGTAGTGTAGAGGCTTGTGTCTCATTTGGGGTTTTAGGAATTGCCATATGGTGGAGGAATTGATACAAGCTTTTGGAGGAGGAGCTAATATGATTTTTGCCAAGCCAAATGAGTGTAAATCCCTACACCAAAAAATTTGGATAGCCCACTAGAGCTTGGCCGGCCATGCCAATGTGGGAGGGGAGAATGAGAGTGAGTGAGGGAGTGTCTCTCATAATCCAAGAGAGAGAAAGGTCAAATGAAATCATGAAAGGAAATGATCAAAAACACAAAACCACACTCCACCATCATAATCCATCATCTCAAGCATGATGACTCCAAATGGTCAAGCCATCATCATCAAGCATGATGACTTTAAAAAGTCAAGCCATCATGAAGAAGTCAAGAAGTCAAAGAAGAGCTATCATGATACAACAATATTCAATCACCTCCCTCCATAAATGCTTATCTGCACAATTGCAAATAAGCCCTCCTCCACCAATCTTCGGCCAATGAACGATACAAAGGAAATTGGCCGAAACGGAAAGCAAACTGGCAACTCCAGAAAACTGGTCCCGTAATTAATTATAGGAAAACCCCGCTACTGTGCATACACACCCGCATCTGTATTCCGACCGAAATACAAATGCAATGAGACAAAATCTACACTATACTATACTAGGATCCGGCTTAAACCAAAGCCGACTAGTAATATCCGTTCGATCCTGATCCGTGCAATACCGCACGTATCTGATCGAACCCTGCCATATATCCATATGGCCTGTAGTACAAACTGTCCGATCCTGATCCGTGCAATACCGCACGTATCTGATCGGACCTTGCCATATCTCCATACGGCCTCTACAGCGTTTTGCCCGAAAGTTGAGTAACTGAATGTGGGGGACTCTAAAGACTCGTCAACACCTTGGTTGTGGATTTAACCACTAGCACGTCAGAGGTATAAGCCAATACGTAACGGGCTACCAGGTATTGACCAAAAGGGACGTCGATGAGCGAACTCATCCTGACACCCTACTGAGCCTGTCAGTGACAATATCCGTACAGTCCGGTCCGTTCGTCTATGAGCATCGCATAGCGGGCCTAGGGGGTTGGTAAAAGTCAGACCCCCAAAAGCGGTACAAGTCGTGTCGGAGTGTAGCCCAGAACACCCTGAGATACTACTGGAATACCTACCAGTAAATCTCCTGCCTCGGCCGAGGGCTTCGTGTAATGGCTCTCCTAGACATAGCGCGACCTCACCCCCAATACCGGGAGAGACGAACCCCTGAAGATGCGCTAACTGCCTCCATGTGGCTCGGGACTATACCCAACTAAAACCTATTTGCACGTCTTCTTTGAGCGTGGTAGGGTAGTAATCAAAGTACAGTGGGAACTCACACGAGACAAATGACGATCCCCAGGTCGATGAACTAACCTGTACACATGTCACCACGGAACTGCTATCTGACGTCAGGTATAAGACCAACTAGCATGTTCCCGGTGAGTCCTATCCGGTGTACTCATAACCCAATGAGCACCTGTATACATCTTAGGTGAACCAACGAACACCAGTGGCTTGTGAGACCGGCCACCGCCCCTCGTCGGGGTCTCGACTGTATACAATAGTCTACTCTGGAGTATAGATGCCCTGTCTCGAAACTCCCACGACTAGGGACCATTTAAGGATGTGCTTATAGACTACCAGCTCTCACGTATATGATCGCCCTCATACTGCTGGCAGTCAAGCAAGAATCCTAGGGGCTCTACCAACGTGTAATAGCGACCTGTCAGGTCACCTAAAGCAGTACACGATGATAAAGGTAAACCAGATAGCATACTATCATCTCGAGTAAGACTGTCCTACTGGGACAGGTCCTCCCTCAATTATTGCAGTCACGTGCCTGTGATCCAATAATTGACTCTGAGGGCACTATCTCCAACAATCTCCCACTTGCACTCAAGGCTAATTATTGCGATGTCGCATACTCACAACCCGTGTGATACCGAACACCCAACTCCTCTTCTGGTCAGTCTCATAAAGCTCGCTTGCGAAACTATTGTGTTCGAGGAATAGCCTTAGTGAGTGGATCCGCCTTGATGTTTCTTTCTATGTCTCTCTATATCTCATGTTCGCGGAGAAACCCATCTCCCGAAATGAGCAATACCTGTATTAGAATGTGTCTGGATGTCTGATGAGACCTAGCTCATAAATGAACTCCAAATCCAAACTTCTTAGACTGTATCGTCAACTGAACTTAATCAGTATCCTGCGCCATGCCTCCCTCAGTATTGCCTTGGACCACCTGTCCAAAATACTGCCCCTCGTCAGAAGGAAAACTATAACTCTGACAACCTCCTTGTCGTCCAGGTCACCTTGGAAACCTGGCATGATAGCTGTCTCCCGAATGAGGCTGTCGTTATCATATCCCTAGAACATCCACTTATGTTCTAAAACTGCTTCCGACTGTTTCTCCAGGATTGGATCAATGTCAACTTATTGTATCTAGTGCAAGAACAACATCTGGTGTGGTACTTGACATCTCATGATTGACTCAATTGCCTGAGCAAGTGATCTGCCAATCATGCACATCCCTCTCTCCTTTAGTCTGTAAGACACCTTTAGAGAGGGTGACTCCGTCATCTGAAGGTACACTACCGTGCCAGGAGTCGTCCATTCTAAATACTCTTAGAATGCTGTCTAAGTACCCTGATTGGGAAACCACCCAAATCTAGATCTAAAACCATAGATCTAGTAACCAGTATGTCTTATATAATGTCCAAGTCCCATATAGAGAAACCACTGTATGACGACCAAAGTATAACCGATTGTAGTATAGGAATGTCACTTCCTACTTTGTGTATGTCATCCAAATACCAGGACATCACACCCTACTACATTCTCAACAGATCCATCCCCTATTCTGATGAAGTCAAACCTATGACTGTCATATCAGAAATTGATGATCTATCTCCGCTATATCTTCTTTAGTCTATAAATAGACATAAGCTACCTGTCTACCAATGCTTCCGCTGCTCCCACTGACTACGACAACCCTCTGGCAGAGTCATATACACGTACACTTCTAAAGCAAGTTTAGAACGACGCTATACTCATCCTCCTGCCGGGTCTCATAGTCTGGAACAACAGCAATGGAAAGTGTGGGAAAACAAGAACCTCCCTGTCACCGTCCTTGAGGCTACCGGAGTACCTCTCGGGTGCCTGAGGTTACCCACCAAATCTGCGGAGTGGCCAATGGAATGTCAAGCCAGATTGAATCTTTAGGTTCCTATGAAATCTTCAGTAATCGTTTGTGGTTCTGGGATCACTTCCAGTTCTACCATACTCCCACTACTGTTTTCTGAAAAAATCCATTTTTAATAAAACTGTGGCGAGTCTAGAACAATATCACTATTGATCTTCCAGATGGTAGAAAGTCAACCCTCGTCATAGCCTGGGTCAACCCACAAACAGCCATTACAGAAACGTGCCTTGAGTTGTCCAGTGTCTCGTTTTAATCATAAGCCGGACAACTCCCCGTACCTTAACATCGTTAAGATATGAACTGTACTATATCCAATATAGAACCAGAGGCACTGATTTAATTGAACCAGATTCAAATCACGCAGCTGTCTCCAGTGCATGTCAACTAAATGGAAGGAGGCCTATCAGCGTTACTCAACTTAGGAATGCTTCCAAATATGAGTAACCTGATGCCACGACCCAAAATTGGCCCGTGACGGCCCTAATACAACGCAACGCCTAAAGACGCAACGTAGTGAAAGAAAGCCAAACCCAGAAATCTAAACCATGAAAAATACAGAAAAGATACTATAAGTTTTTGAAACATTTGAAATCGCAACCCAAATTCTTTAAAAAAGTCTACTTTCTTTCTTTAAAATTTTAGCAACACCCACTTTTATAAAGACTAGTCAAGATGAATGCAACACAAAAATAATGACAGTAGGGAAAAAGCTGTATATAAAAGACATCAAATCCACAATAATACACACTAACGTCCTCACCAAGTCTCTATGTCAATAATACAATAGTAGATGGAGAGTACAATACAACGAAGGTAAAATATGAAATACAGATAACCACCAACCCACCTAAGCAAAATAGTACTGTGAGCTGAGGCGGTATCTGGAGCAAAAGATGATAGCTGGATAGCTGAATAGGGAAATAGCCTGCCTCGACTACTCTGGGGAACAACCTGAAACACCTGTGGCACAACGGGGGTGAGTTGCCAACTCGTGAACAGTATAAAACATATGCAGGTAATCGCAGGAATGCACGTACAGCATGAATCTAAGATATGCGATTACAATAATAATATGTCATGCAAATGCTGAAATAAGGAGAGTACACTAGCAGGTACAATCAATATGTGAAGCAATAGTAACATGACAATAGTATGCAATAACCATGCAAAAAGGATATGAGAATGTAGATATGCAACTTATCATAAGGGTACACTAACAGGTACTGCCACTATATGAATCTGTGCATAAAATAAGTAAGGGTGAGGTATAGGGTAGAATATGTCATTTCCACGGAAACCTGACATCGTGGCAGGATCACAATCCATCAAGACACTCAGATCCCAAATCCTCAAATCAGCCCCCACAATGGGCTCTCACAACACATAAATCTCACATCACCTCAATGTACAATATCGAATAGCTCTCCTATATCTCGAATGTACAATTCAACGGTCTCACTCATATCCAATATCCAATGTCAATGAATCACCTATATCCCAAGTCGAATCTCAAGTAAGAATCTAACATCCTAAAGGTAAATACATAGAAATAAGTATGATGGGGCAATACACATATATTAGCGTCCCATTCCACTAATATTGGTGTAAGGGTATATATAACAACGGCTAAATCCCCTGTTATATATACAAAAGGGGCTAAAGAAATATCATGAAAACAGTGTGCCAAGCATCGACACAGAAATCCTCGTATATCGGGCTCCGTCAGTCCGGATCGGCCCACGGGGTCCGTCTGCGGTGTCGGCCCTCGGCCCTGACAGTACAGATCATCCCGCATCCATCTCTCGACTCTGGCCAGTATCCTCCGGACAACTGCCAGGTCCAACCAATCACCGGTAGGTACTTGCCCGCCTCCAGGCTCAATCGGCAAACCCATCGATCTTCTTGCCGACGGGAACCATACCGGGCCCCACCATGTACTCTCATACGGCAACCACACCTCGTATGGAGTATATAATCAGCACCGATAAAACTCATGGGGGACGCTCAAATATCATATCAAGGAAACCGGGTTGTTCCATGTATGCATAATTTCATGAACTCCAGCGGTTCCCAAATCCCGAAAACATCATATAAAATCCAGATAAACAATGCGCAAATCCAGGAATAAATGTTTGCGATATATCTGAATGCGAGCAGGTAAACAAAAGTGTATAGCCGGACCACATGTATGCAAAATCAATAAGGTACAGCCAAGTAACATCAGTAAATGTAAATATGCGACAGCAACTGAATATGTGTCTAACATACAGGTGTAGCAATGTATAGGTATCTACCTATAAGAACTGATGTCATATACCCCCCTGGGTATAAGAAGAATATGAGTAAGATATCCCCCGGTATAAGTAAAATATCTAAAAGGTATACCTGTTGCTGTATCGCAAGGTGTAAATGTACCTATCACTAAAGGTATGATACACTATAGGTATACCGGTAGCTAGATGTCATGTATGGTAAGCAATAGTAGCTATAAGGGGTAGTGTGTGACATGGCAATTATTGACGGTATGTGTGTAGCATACAATCCGTGCTCGTGCAACATGAACCGTCAATAATGTGTGCAGTGTCCTACGGCTGCTAGTCACAATATATAACTATCTCAAGGAAATGCAGTAAGGCGCAATTCTACTATGACGTAGAATGTGCGACAGGTAATTGAATCCTAGCCCAGACGCATAACGCCATGCGGGCGATTCCCCTGTAGATGTTAAATCTACTCACCTACACTCCACGCAAGGTGAATCCTACCATCTGCTCCTCCCTGTAGCCGTGCCCGTAGTTCCTGCCTGCAAACCTGCAAATACGACATGAAAATCATATATAAGCCAAAATATTCCGCGAAACGCGATATCGAACCAAAACGAGAAACTCGCGTCGCGAACTAAACGCGCGTGTGGACGATACGCTGAACCGTGTGTATACGTGTCTAAAACCATCGCGACCCGCCGCGATACGCTGGATCACAGAACCCACTCACGTATCGCGCGTATCGCGCAAACACAAAGAACACAAAAACGATAAATAGTCCCAGATTTTCCTACAGGCCAAAACTTACAAAACTAGTTATGCCAAAACACTACACTACACAGCAGACTACCATTCCCAGAATCCCAGAACCCCACTCCCCTTCCTGGCCGCAAATTGCGGCCAGAATGATAAAATTGGCGGCCTGGGTAGGGATAGGGTGGCTCGTGTTCTTGTGGTGTGCTCTATACCTAGTGTACATGCTCTAGTCTTCTCAATTTTGTTCTGCAGGGTCCGGGTCAAAAGCAGATTCCAGATATCCATTATATCGCTTAAAAACACTAATTTTGCACAAAAAGGAAAACCTATGGTATTTTAGTGTAATCTGGGGATTTCTCAGTGTGAGTGACCCTACTAACACTAATTTAACCTAAGGTAGCTAGAAAAATCAACAATTTATCACCACATCTCACAAATCACCAAAACTAGCACTAAATTAGCTATTTAACACTAATCGACACTAACAATCACACAACTAATCAAACTAGGGATTGGGTTCAGGAAGTATACCCTATGAAGCCCTAGAAAGCTGATGAAGAGGTGTGTGGAGCTACTGCAAGTGCTGGGGCTGCTGCTGCTACAGTTGCTGCCTGCTGTTTGCTGATGGTGCTGCTTGCTGCTGCTTCTGCTACCTGCTGCTGCTGCTTCTGCTACCTGCTGCTGCGGCTGAAGATGATGATGATGCTGTTGTTGTTGTTGTAATTGATGTTGTTGCTGTTATTGTGTTGTTCTTGCTGTTCTTGCTGCTGCTGTTGTTGTTGTTATGGCTGCTGCTGCTGTCTTCAGTGTGTGAGTGTGTGTGTGTGAGTGAGAGAGTGAATGAGAGAATGAGAGTGAGAAAGGAAAATGAGAGCAACAAACACACACTCACCCTTCTCTTTCTCTTTCTTCATTAGAGAAGCATGGCTTGGCCATGTAGCACCATGCCTCTCTCTCTCTCAAAGTCAACATTTTAACCATATCAAATAAAACCCCTTTTAGAATTCATTTTACATTTTAAAAACAACCATACACATTATTAAACCCAAAGCACCTAAACAATAATTAACCTAAATAGAATGGGTTAATCCATCATGCTTGCTAAACATGGTCTAACCCCATCTCTAAGCCCTAGTTATCATGCACAAGTGTGTGTGTGCCTAACAAAATTCTAATAAAATACACTATAAATAGGATAAAATATTTAAAACTAAATTTTGTAAACTTTTTATTAAAAACCACACATTAAAATATAATTAGCTACAAAACACATTCTAAGGTGTTACAATCTCCCCCCCCCCCTTAAAAGAAATTCGTCCCCGAATTTAAAAATATACTGATACGTGTACCTTCAAAGGGAAGATTAAAATCCTCAAATCTCGCTCGCAGCCTCGCAAGTGACTATCTCAATATACGGCTACGTCCAAGGAAACCCTTCACAGATAGCAAGACCCTTGACCGATGTCCCTCCACCTGCCGAGCCATAAACACACATGGCTGCTGGTGAACGGAAGATCGCGTCCAGCTAAATGGTCTGGTGCCAAATCATTGAGAAAGGTCATGAAAGTAATTGTAAAGTATCATCACAAGGAATACGAGGTGAAAATCCAATAATCTGGGCGGAAGTGCCAAATTAAAGGCAACGAAACTAACTCGCTTATAGGATCTCAGAAGGACCTAAATCCTGGGTCAAACTTCCCAAAAACCAACACGTCATTCATCGGAAAGTCCGTAGGAATACATGATTTGCCACTGCGCACTCAAGCCTGCGACCAGCACAGTCGCATAAGACATCTGTTGCAATGGACAGTTCTCATCCTGACCTGAACACAACTGGACTATCTCCGAAGTCTCTAGATATAGCTGGGGTCCAAAGTCCTACTTACGCAGAGTCAGAAGAATAACAGACTGGTGATCGACACGACCTAACCCCTAAGCCTAAAGGTGGCCAATTGGAGTGTCTCCTGATAGCAACTATCGAAGGAGAACCCTGGCGATGGCGAGTGACGATCCCAACTGCTGACGACAAACAAAACAAACACACAACTTAACAAACACAATTGACCACATTGAGTAAAACCGGACGACAAGAATCCGAATGGAGTCACACCCTGACCAAACTTGGGTAGAAACCATAACGAAATTCGTGGAGATCTGCTCCCGTCCCTACTTCGGAATGGTAAAAGATTGCAACTCTCCAGCCGGTCTCAGACGCTCGACTCAAGCACACAACAAGACAGACACCTTGAAACGAAACCTGAAACTTCTCTATACATCCTGTCCACCCGTAACCATCTCACAAGTCACGCTAAATGTTGGTGGAACTTGAATGCATATAGAGGATTGACAGATGCGCATTGCCCAAGGATTCACATCGCTACCCGATAAGATCAGGTACACAAACGCGTCCCTAACTTAGCACACCATTGTCACAATTCAAGGTCTCCGAATCATTACCCAGCCGAATATGCTCAAGTATCCTTGACGTACGAGCATCGACGGGCAGTGTCTCGCGAAAACGACTTAAGGAAAGTGGTCGGGCGCGGACATGAGCAAGCTGTCCCCTCCGTAGAGACGAACTCAAGCTATACTCAACGATCACACAAGAACTGCAAATCTGCAGAAGACTGTCACAACAATCAAAATCCGCTGCAGGAAGATGTACATTAAGCTCTAGTGGTCCGTGGAAAATCTGACACGACTCTCAAACAAGAAGTGTCTCCAAATTTCCAACGCAAAACCACCGCGGCCATCTCCAGATCATGAGTGGAATATCCTTCTCGTACTTCCTCCAAATGTAGGGAAGCAAAAGCGATGACTCTGTAGGGTCACATCAGTACACCCTCGAGCCTACTCAAGAAACATTACAGTTAAACAACAAAGTCCGAACCAAAAGCAAGAAACACTGATGCGGTTGTTAACAGAATCTTCAACTGCCGAAAACTCCGTACACATGCCTCAGTCCATAGAAAAGAAACCTTCTTTTGGTCAATTCAGTCGACGGTGCAGCACTACTCTAGCAATCCTGCATGAAACGGCGGTAAAAACCTGCTAAGACCAACCATCTGTGGATCTCCGTCCTGCACACAAGTCTGGGCCTAAGCTGTACGGCCACGATCTCCCTCGGAACCATACGGAACCGCCTCCCGTGACTACAAGACCTAGGAGTCAACACAAGCAAGCCTGAAGAAACACTCCGAGAATTTAGCAACTGCTGGTGCTCTCCCAGCATCTGCATAACAAATCCTCAAGTGCTACTCCTGTCCCTCAAGACACATTAAGTAGACCAAAGTGTCGTAAATAACACAACAAAAACTGGTCGAGGAACGGCCCGCAGAAATCTGGTTCATCATATCTACGAATGCTGCTAGGGCATCAGGGAATCCAGCGACTCACTGATACAGACAAAGCCCGTAGCACGCATAAGGCAATCTTCGGAATGCCGTCACTCCGAATCCGAAATAATGATGACCTGATCCCAAACACACTTAGAAAATGTCTCGCACTCTGGAGCCGATCGAAGAAATCGTCACGGTGAGGTGAAGGATACCTATCCGCACCGTAAGCCTGTTCAATTGACGATCCGTCGATACGCAACCCTAAACTGCCGTCTTTCTCCTCGACGAACAGAAATAGGAGCTTCCAAAAGCGAAACACTCAGACGCACAAAACTCCCCAAACCACAGTACAAGCAGAAACAAACGAATACATGAAAAGAACATATAAATAAAAGATACCTGAAAACTCCATATTGGACGTCTGCACGTCCCGATGAGTAAAGCAAACTCCTGTGTCTGCCCTCTACTCGCAGCCGGATGAACTCCTCTGGTAGACTGAGCCCTCTGAGCGAATCTTCCACGTCCACGGCTTCTCTGAAAACGATCCTGACGAGGTGCCAAGGAACATTTCCTGACGAAGTGCTGAAGGCTCCCGCATCGAAAACATCCACGTGCTGACTGCTGACCATCCTGGGGATGAGAGCTGAACGACTGTCCTCGTCTTAAGCCACTTCTACTCCCGCGACGGCCATGAAATCTGTCTCGACGACCAAACCTCTGTCTCTGGGCTGGTACGCTGGTACGAGTCCTCCAATATCCTGGAATATGTGTCTCGTCAACTGGAGCTGCAACCATTGGTGCTATGTAGGTGACGGACTGTTGCATACTGACCGTAAGCGACAACTGAGTGACAGGGGTGACAACCTCCTGTCGTAGCTCCCGAACGACGTCAACTAAAGAACTCATCGTCTGGCGGAACTCCTGCATTTCAACTAAAAGTCTATCCATAGTATAGGTCGTAGGCTGATCTGTCTGCACCTGTGCAACTAGAGTGCCATCCAGGTCAGTATTCGTCTCACCCGAGCCAACTCTGACCTCGGCCCTCGCTGCATCGCTCTGAGTTCCCATAGTCATCGGCGGCAAGGCAATAAATAGATATAAGATAAGATTCGATAAGAATAAGGGAATCGAATCTTAAGGATATGAATCATCAAGGAAGGAATGTCAAGCAAATTGTACTTAGGTCACTTTTAGGAGAAGTATCGCATTGTGGGTATGCTGCAGACATACACACACTACGTTACTTTGCTTAAGCTACCTACTCCATCATACTAAGGTCATCCTACACTCCGAAAGGTAAAACCTAACGCTTTGATACCAACTTTGTCACGACCCAAAATTGGTCCATGACGGCCCTAATACTACGCAACGCCTAAAGACGCAACGTAGAAAAAGAAAGCCAAACCTAGAAATCTAAACCACGAAAAATACGGAAAAGATACTATAAGTTTTTGAAACATTTGAAATCGCAACCCAAATTCTTTAAAAATGTCTACTTTCTTTCTTTAAAATTTTAGCAACACCCCCTTTTATAAAGACTAGTCAAGATGAATGCAACACAAAAATAATGACAGTAGGGAAAAAGCTGTATATAAAAGACATCAAATCCACAATAATACACACTAACGTCCTCACCAAGTCTCTATGTCAATAATACAATAGTAGATGGAGAGTACAATACAACGAAGGTACAATATGAAATACAGATAACCACCAACCCACCTAAGCAAAATAGTACTGTGAGCTGAGGCGGTATCTGGAGCAAAAGATGATAGCTGGATAGCTGAATAGGGAAATAGCCTGCCTCGACTACTCTGGGGAACAACCTGAAACACCTGTGGCATAACGGGGGTGAGTTGCCAACTCGTGAATAGTATAAAACATATGCAGGTAATCGCAGGATTGCACGTACAGCATGAATCTAAGATATGCGATTACAATAATAATATGTCATGCAAATGCTGAAATAAGGAGAGTACACTAGAAGGTACAATCAATATGTAAAGCAATAGTAAAATGACAATAGTATGCAATAACCATGCAAAAAGGATATGAGAATGTAGATATGCAACTTATCATAAGGGTACACTAACAGGTACTGCCACTATATGAATCTGTGCATAAAATAAGTAAGGGTGAGGTATAGGGTAGAATATGTCATTTCCACGGAAACCTGACATCGTGGCAGGATCACAATCCATCAAGACACTCAGATCCCAAATCCTCAAATCAGCCCCCACAATGGGCTCTCACAACACATAAATCTCACATCACCTCAATGTACAATATCGAATAGCTCTCCTATATCTCGAATGTATAATTCAACAGTCTCACTCATATCCAATATCCAATGTCAATGAATCACCTATATCCCAAGTCGAATCTCAAGTAAGAATCTAACATCCTAAAGGTAAATACATAGAAATAAGTATGATGGGGGCAATACACATATATTAGCGTACCATTCCACTAATATTGGTGTAAGGGTATATATAACAACGGCTAAATCCCCTGTTATATATACAAAAGGGGCTAAAGAAATATCATGAAAACAGTGTGCCAAGCATCGACACAGAAATCCTCGTATATCGGGCTCCGTCAGTCCGGATCGGCCCACGGGGTCCGTCTGCGGTGTCGGCCCTCGGCCCCGACAGTACAGATCATCCCGCATCCATCTCTCGACTCTGGCCAGTATCCTCCGGACAACTGCCAGGTCCAACCAATCACCGGTAGGTACTTGCCCGCCTCCAGGCTCAATCGGCAAACCCATCGATCTTCTTGCCGAGGGGAACCATACCGGGCCCCACCATGTACTCTCATACGGCAACCACACCTCGTATGGAGTATATAATCAGCACCGATAAAACTCATGGGGGACGCTCAAATATCATATCAAGGAAACCGGGTTGTTCCATGTATGCATAATTTCATGAACTCCCGCGGTTCCCAAATCCCGAAAACATCATATAAAATCCTGATAAACAATGCGCAAATCCAGGAATAAATGTATGCGATATATCTGAATGCGAGCAGGTAAACAAAAGTGTATAGCTGGACCACATGTATGCAAAATCAATAAGGTACAGCCAAGTAACATCAGTAAATGTAAATATGTGACAGCAACTGAATATGTGTCTAACATACAGGTGTAGCAATGTATAGGTATCTACCTATAAGAACTGATGTCATATACCCCCTAGGTATAAGAAGAATATGAGTAAGATATCCCCTGGTATAAGTAAAATATCTAAAAGGTATACCTGTAGCTGTATCGCAAGGTGTAAATGTACCTATCACTAAAGGTATGATACACTATAGGTATACCGGTAGCTAGATGTCATGTATGGTAAGCAATAGTAGCTATAAGGGGTAGTGTGTGACATGACAATTATTGACGGTGTGTGTGTAGCATACAATCTGTGCTTGTGCAACATGAACCGTCAATAATGTGTGCAGTGTCCTACGGCTGCTAGTCACAATATATAACTATCTCAAGGAAATGCAGTAAGCCGCAATTCTACAGTGACGTAGAATGTGCGACAGGTAATTGAATCCTAGGCCAGACGCATAACGCCATGCGGGCGATTCCCCTGTAGATGTTAAATCTACTCACCTACACTCCGCGCTAGTTGAATCCTACCATCTGCTCCTCCCTGTAGCCGTGTCCGTAGTTCCTGCCTGCAAACCTGCAAATACGACATGAAAATCATATATAAGCCAAAATATTCCGCGAAACGCGATATCGAACCAAAACGAGAAACTCGCGTCGCGAACTAAACGCGCGTGTGCACGATACGCTGAACCGTGTGTATACGTCTCTAAAACCATCGCGACACGCCGCGATACGCTGGACCACAGAACCCACTCACGTATCGCGCGTATCGCGCAAACACAAAGAACACAAAAACGATAAATAGTCCCAGATTTTCCTACAGGCCAAAACTTACAAAACTAGATATGCCAAAACACTACACTACACAGCAGACTACCATTCCCAGAATCCCAGAACCCCACTCCCCTTCCTGGCCGCAAATTGCGGCCAGAATGATAAAATTGGCGGCCTGGGTAGGGGTAGGATGGCTCGTGTTCTTGTGGTGTGCTCTATACCTAGTGTACATGCTCTAGTCTTCTCAATTTTGTTCTGCAGGGTCCGGGTCAAAAGCAGATTCCAGATATCCATTATATCGCTTAAAAACACTAATTTTGCACAAAAAGGAAAACCTATGGTATTTTAGTGTAATCTGGGGATTTCTCAGTGTGAGTGACCCTACTAACACTAATTTAACCTAAGGTAGCTAGCAAAATCAACAATTTATCACCACATCTCACAAATCACCAAAACTAGCACTAAATTAGCTATTTAACACTAATCGACACTAACATTCACACAACTAATCAAACTAGGGATTGGGTTCAGGAAGTATACCCTATGGAGCCCTAGAAAGCTGATGAAGAGGTGTGTGGAGCTACTGCAAGTGCTGGGGCTGCTGCTGCTACAGTTGCTGCCTGTTGTTTGCTGATGGTGCTGCTTGCTGCTGCTTCTGCTACCTGCTGTTGCTGCTTCTGCTACCTGCTGCTGCGGCTGAAGATGATGATGATGATGATGCTGTTGTTGTAGTTGATGTTGTTGATGTTATTGTGTTGTTCTTGCTGTTCTTGCTGTTGTTGTTGTTGTTGTTATGGCTGCTGCTGCTGTCTTCAGTGTGTGAGTGTGTGTGTGTGTGTGAGTGAGAGAGTGAATGAGAGAATGAGAGTGAGAAAGGAAAATGAGAGCAACAAACACACACTCACCCTTCTCTTTCTCTTTCTTCATTAGAGAAGCATGCCTTGGCCATGTAGCACCATGCCTCTCTCTCTCTCAAAGTCAACATTTTAACCATATCAAATAAAACCCCTTTTAGAATTCATTTTACATTTTAAAAACAACCATACACATTATTAAACCCAAAGCACCTAAACAATAATTAACCTAAAGAGAATGGGTTAATCAATCATGCTTGCTAAACATGGTCTAACCCCATCTATAAGCCCTAGTTATCATGCACAAGTGTGTGTGTGCCTAACAAAATTCTAATAAAATACACAATAAATAGGATAAAATATTTAAAACTAAATTTTGTAAACTTTTTATTAAAAACCACACATTAAAATATAATTAGCTACAAAACACATTCTAAGGTGTTACACCTGAAAGAGAAGCAAGTTCTCTTAACCATTACTATCAACTGAATACCATACACAAGTATCTGCATCTTCGATCTCTTTGAACAATCCCGATACTTGATACACCTGGTTCTCTACTCTATTCAAATATCTATAACTTCTCAAAATTCGGACCCTGTGTTTCCACGAAACACCTGTCTAAAAACCAGAGAAGTCATAAGTAAACAGAATATAGTACGAGGACCAACCCCTCTGTCCTGAATGACCTTGGACAACATACAATACTCTGTATAAGTCCCTTGAGTCTGATAACTCACTCCCTATGTGTCGTAGGTTTAAAACTGTACTTATGGTTAAGAAGAATTACACCGTTGTTTAATGCTCCTTACCTAACCATCCACTGATATAGGTAAATGTCACAGACATAATTTCAAAAATGTATATCTCACTCTATGAAAATAGACGTACAGCTATATCAATTTGAAATTGGTGCATAACAGCGGATATTCAAAACCAAATATTTGTCGTCCGGCAAACAACCCAGGTGACTTCCTCAAATATCACCGATTACAACGAATCCCGATATAATGAGGATGATCACCTAATTCCCACTAACCTACTCCTACTCGTCATCTGTAAAACCATACAGATGTGATAATCATACCTGGTAAATACATACCCTGGAGTAAGGACTAATTGGGAAATCAGTTTTCCTTTAACAGTACACAGCGAAACTGAAACATTGAAATGTTTCGATGGGGTATCCCGGTATTCCTAGTAATGCCACTTCCAGATTCACGTCTGTAACCTTGTAATTCTTTGCCATATATCCGAATCCCTTTCTATGTCTTTAGTCATTACCTTCTGTACACCCCTTTAGGCCAAATGGTTTTCTTCCTTCCCTACCGTTCGGCACCAGCCTATGGTTTGGAAGAAGACTATCCAATAAGCATAATGGGTGTACTGTCCTAATCCTAGGAACACTCGCAATGCGAGAGAAGGTGATGTAACGTTTTGGAAATCGTTATGCGATTTCGTCCGTTTTAGGGTAAGTTTGTCGGTATTTTCCGTTTTTACCCGACTGTGAACAAACGACCATATAGACTTGCCAGCACCTAGATTAGCTAAAATAAAGCTAGTGCGCGAGCTTTGGGAGTATATGGGACGTTTTGGTTCAATTTGGTTTTTTTTCCAATTTTTAATATTATTTTAATGCGGTATTCAAATTTTGGGAAAATTTCTATAGCAATCTTTCTTTAAAAACTTCTAAGTTAGAAAATCCTTCTCACTTCACCTAGGGAATTATGTGTGGCCTAGGATTTAAGTTAGGATTTAAATGAAAAAGAAAAGAAAAGAGAATGAATTAGATGCATGCATGTGTGTGTAGGTGTGCAAATGCATTTAATAGCAATAAGTGTAGGTAATTGCTAGGAAACCCTCCACCTCACCCCCTTGGCCGAAATCCTTCATCCCTCTACTGCCCTTGCTCAATTATTCTTCATAATTTATCATTCCAAACTCACAAACTCCTCAAAATTCTGAAACCTTTCACAAAAATACCAAAAGCTTGGGATTTCTTGATCTTGATCACTTGGAGATAGGGAAAAGCTTGGACTTGAGAGCAAAGTTGTTAGGTATATCCCTTCTACTGCTAATTTAAAGTTTTTGTGTAAGTTTGATCGTTAATTTCTGCGTAGAACGTAGTTTTTATCGTTTGAGGCGATATCGGGTTTTTAGTGTCTTTTTAGTGATATTGATATCTGCTGTGACCTGGGAGTTTTAGTGTTGAATTCAACAACTTTAGAGGAGTGTGCAGGTTGACCTGAGACACCACCTAGGAGACGGAGCCCAACCCACCGGCCGGGGCCGGCGAGACTTGAGGAAGGGGCCGGCGACGCCGGCCGACTTGGGTAGTTTTGGGGTGGGGTTTCTGTGGGTGTTGTCTGCTATGGTTTTGGGTTGTTTGGTACTGTTGATTTACTTAATAAATGCAGTATACAAAATCTGGGATCGATTACCTATAATCGTGTGTTTTGAGTTCGCGTGATACGTGTTGCGACACGAGTCGTGTGTCGTGCTGCGATATACTCAGTTTGGGTTTAGGTATCGTTTCGTGTGTTTGCACTAGACGTGTATTCGTGAGTTGGTTTAGTGCGTTGATGCGTTTTATATTACGTAGTTTTACGTTATTGTGATTGCTTCTGAGATGTTCGCTTTATTTCTGGTGTTTGTGATATTATAGCGTCGCAAGCGGGGACTTCAGACGCTGCGAACAAAGGGAAGCAGGTGGTCGGATCTTCATAGCTGGAGACCACAGAGTGAGTAGATTTAACATCTACGGGGAATCGCCCGTATGGCGCTACGCGTCGGGGCTAGATATGATATAATATTAGCCGTATGCTTATTTGCTTATATAGAAACAGTGCATGATTCATGTTGCATATAGTTACTTGTGCTTAGTACTGTACCTGTTGTACACTACACTATTATCGACAGTCCATGTTGCACGAGCACCAATGATATGCTACACACACCCTGTCGGTAATTGCCATGACACGCACAATACAAATGCTTATTGTATACCTTGCTATTAGTTAGCGACATTAAACAGTTATACCTGTGCGACAATGCATATTACATAGAACATACCTGTATACCTACATGCTCATATGTATACCATGCTATATTACTCGTTCGCACATATACCTTGCTATTGTTAGATGATCATTTTTTATAGCATATATATCAGTGGTATGGGACGCTGTATATATATGTATTTTGGATTTGGATTTACATGATTTGTATTGCATATATATCGGTGGTATGGGACGCTGTATATATATGTATTCTGGATTTGGCGAATCGTTTCGTGATATGCTCATATTGATGTTTTATGTTGCATATGCTACTTTTTATGGATTTATGCATTTGAGATGCGATATGGGAAATTAAGGTGTCGATGTTGGGCACTTAATTTCCGAGAGATATATGGGATTTGACAGACCGATACGTGGAAACGCAAGTATCGAGGTGGATACTTGGTTTTCGAGGAACGTATGAATATCAGAAAGACCGATACGTGGAAACGCAAGTATCGAGGTGGATACTTGGTTTTCGAGGAACGTATGAATATCAGAAAGACCGATACGTGGAAACGCAAGTATCGAGGTTGGATACTTGGTTTTCGAGGAACGTATGGATATCAGTATTTATGTGTCGATGATAGGCACTGGTTTTTATGATGTTTTTGAGTGTCGATGTTTGACACTCAGGTTTCATTGAGATGTACAGGATTTGAGGGCCGATCTGAGGGCCGATCTGAGTATTTTGGGATTTGGGTGTTGCTGAGTTACACCGTGTTTTCCATGCTTATGATTTGTGCATGAGATTATTTACTATCCCGCACTCAGTATTCACTTGATATGGATATCATGATAGTTGCATATTCATATTGTCATACTCATGCTATCAGTTCACATGTTATTGATCATTGCTGTTAGTGCATACTTGCGATTACTGTATGATGTTAATTACTATTCACGAGTTGGTAACTCACCCCCGTTGTGCCACAGTGTTTTGCAGGACTTACCCTCTGAGTAGTCGCGGCGGGGCAGCTTATCATCACTACTTTTGGGATACCGCTACCTTGGCAGTGAGGCCGTTGCATTATAGGTGGGTTTGCGGTTATCCGTTGTACATTGTATATTTTTGGGTTGGATCTAGTATTCTCCATCTACCCTTGTTGTATATGACTTAGAGACGACTTGTGAGATATCAGTGTTGTATATTGGTTTTGGGAACCGTGCTCGTAGAAGCAGGTTATTTTGGAAATGTTACTTCTTGATATAGTCGTTCTATTGATATTTCTTCGCTTTGGCGTCGTATACTTGTTGTGGTGATTGTCTCCGCCGGTGGGTGTGATTTTTCTCCCACTTGGGATGATTTATATATTATCTGTGTTGTACCCGTTTACGGGGCAAGTTTTTCAAAGGAGGTGCTGCCGAAAATTTTATGAAAGAAAACTAGAGTTAGTAAACTTTTAAATGGCGACTCCTAACACTTTTAAATTATGTTTTCTCCGTTGATCCAGTTTTGGGTGGTTTAGATTTCTGGGTTTTCGGCTTACTTAAGTTACGTACGCCTGTAGACGTTACGTAGTTTAAGTGCCGGTTACGGGCCGAATTGCGGGTCGTGACAGGTGAAGATAAAAGACAACCGAATAAACCTTATTCCTATTTCTCCTGAACCAGAATCCATCCCCGAACTGGAACAAGTTCCTTTCGAGTTCGTATATAACCATACGATGGAGTATCCAATAAACTGTGGATCTTCGTAGTGATACGGAGTGTTCTGGAGAAATACAAAGGTGATTTAGGATTGGCGAATAAATACTTGGTTTGGTCGTGAATATCAGTCGTAGTTCACTTTGCCCTCTTACTAATCCCTTTATTTGTCTTTACATAATACCTTCTGTACACCATCGTTAGGCTAATTGGTTTTCTTCATTACCCACCGTTCGGCACTAGCCTAAGGTTTGGAAGAAGACTATCCAATTTGCGTAATAGGTGTACTATCTCCTAAACCAAGAAGTACTCGCAACCCGAGAGAAGGTAAAAGGAAAAGACAACTGAATAATCCTATCCGTTTTCTCCAGAACCGGAAACCATCCTCGAATTCCTTCGAGTTCGTATCTTACCATACGATGGTTTTGTCCAATGGAAGTGGACGTTCGTAGTAATACGGGGTGTCCTGGAGAAAAAGGTAAAAGTTGGAGTGGCAATGAGGTTTGCAACTCTGACAATCTAAAAGCCAGTGTTTTAAGAAGGTTCGGTCAATTTTGGTCACTGAGTCATAGTCTTAGGGTCGGGTCAATGGTCGCTGCCGAAGAGAGAGAGAAAAGAAACACTCAGCGTGCACTCTAACCTAGATCAGAATGGTTACCAATTTATCTAATTTAGAAACCTCCCACTGTACCGTCAAATTCTCCTCCAAACCTGAAAGAAGAATTAGTCGGGATCACCCGAGGAGTAAACCAACTCATCAGTGGGAATCGGGATCCAACTATCATCGCATGGTAATGTGACGGAATCCGCTCACGGTATCACACTCCAGAAGGTATGCGCATATCTGGCAAGTTTCAGTTCTTTTGAAACTCCCGATGTGATTTCTACCCCATGCTCTTATGACCTTGACGAAGGTCAACAAATCATAAGTCACATGTCAAGTTCCACCCGTCATTGTCCAGGTTAATTTGAACCCACCCGTACAAGCCCTTGACGAAGGTCAACAAGGCTATACGACTGTCCCAAACCAACGCATCTATCTATGCAGCAGAAAGGTAACAAGCAGCTACCATACACTATGCCTTGACGAAGGTCAACAAACATAGCATGAATACTACATGCTACCCGTCTGAAACGGCGGAGGGCTATGAATGGTTTCTGGCGAAAACCTTTAACGTAATGAACTTGATATCGTTGAAGGAACTGGATAGCTTTTTGAAAATATAGTGACGAAAACCATTGCTAAAGAGATCACTCCCGGTGAAGGGATCTCGGCTCTTTCCTCGTAGAATGAGGTGCAGGATATTCTAACTGAATACCACGATGCAAAGCAAAATTAATCGGCTATAGTGAAGTCATTGCCCTGATGCAAACTTTTTGTCCAAGGGGTCACTCCCGGTGAAGGGATCTCGGCCCTTGCATCGTCAACTGAGGAGCAGGATATTCCAACTGAATACCACGATGCAAAACAAAAGTGAACGTCCTTGCAATAACAGCTTTTGAAAAGCTGTTCCAACAACATCAGATTAGGTTTGTTTTTAACTTGCATTGATCCGAATCAACGCAGTCCCATCAATTGATCACACCACAAAGAACGAAATAATATGACGTACGTATATGCCATCCGCATTCGCCACTGGGTCTCGTCATTACCCGTTAGGTTAGCTAACTAACGACAGAGCGGGGACTGGACTAGCGCGGATGCAAAACATATACAACATCTACTAATATATATACCAATATATTATATTTCGCTCAAGGCGTGAAAAAAATGCAACATCACAGAAATGTACAGCATCACAGAACAATACAGATATCTGGGATCCCCGGGTTTCACAGAGCCACTACTGAAACCCGATGTTCCCCTGGTCGTGTGGATAGCCTGTGCAATGAAATCCTAGACCCCTACGGGCGCGGCAAGTTGCCCACCAAAACCTGAAGCGAGGCAGCCCCCTTCAGCAACGTGAATGGACCACCCAGCACTTCACGGAATCCGGTAACTTAGGCACCCCTCCTGGGTCAACCTGTACCCCCTACGAGTGCGGCGAATAGCCCGCCAATTCTAGAGTGAAGCCCCCTCCGTCTCAAAGCCATGAGATGCGGGCTTGTTGCCCTCTAGAACCCGGCTATCCGTGCACCCCTCCGCGGGGTAATCCTAGTACAGAAAGTAAAATATACATACAATGGGTACATCGACCGCAACCTGGTCGTGCCCCAAAATAATAATACAAACAGGCAGTGACGGCAGTCCACATGTCGGACGCTCGCCCCGCAAAATCAAATGTACATGATACAACCACAACTGTACTAGCTTTGCATCCAGGCTATCCCCCATGACCAATCCGCAACATCACAGCAATACACAGAACATCAACGTGAAAGTCACGTTCGCAAATCCGTCTAACCGGGCTATAGCAGTTAGACTGGATTTACCGATCAAGTGACATTCACGGTCGCAGATATAATGTAAATACTGTGAACTAATGTGTTTAAAATATCCGATCAATCAAATTTTAACAAGTGGGCCCCAAGTACTACTGTAGCACATCAAGAAATTCTGGGCCCAAAATTAATATTCCAGAAACCCTAATTTCACCCCAGAAGCCCACTGGAAAAATTTGACGCATTGATCCCTCCAAACTGCGGCGGAACCGCGGCGCCAAGTGGGGTTTGGCCGCGGTTCCGCGCTCTCCTTTAGAGATCAATGTCTCGAATTTCACCAGAATTCTTAGGACTTGCAGTACATCAGTTTTCTACAACCTGAAAAAATTTTCGAGCCAGAAAAAATTCGACAGAAAACTGATTTGAAGAAAACGCGGGTTTTTGGAATTTTGGTCGATCAGAAATGCAAACGCATTAAACAAAGCTAGACTATGTTAATGGAGAGGCTCTGATACCACTGTAAGTGCATGGCGGCGCCCCGGCCTCCATCCCGAGGCCAAAATGTGGAAGCGGTGATATACTTAAATTTTTCATGAACTGGCACCATCGCGCACTAATACCTGGATCGAACCATTAACTAGTCCTAGCTAACTACAAGATAGGAAATAGAGATGTACCGACTGATCCGAGTCCTCCGGTCTTCTCGTCATCGTCCCGATCTCCCGCGGAAACTCCGGTCGTCGCCTCCTTTCCGGAAGGCACCACATCGTCTGCATCTTTTACGGGCTCCCACCTCAATACCGAGGCAACTCGGGCACGAAGCTGGTTAGTCGACGTGCCCAAGGTTTGCTGTAGAATGTAGTGTAGAGGCTTGTGTCTCATTTGGGATTTTAGGAATTGCCATATGGTGGAGGAATTGATACAAGCTTTTGGAGGAGGAGCTAATATGATTTTTGCCAAGCCAAATGAGTGTAAATCCCTACACCAAAAAATTTGGACAGCCCACTAGAGCTTGGCCGGCCATGCCAATGTGGGAGGGGAGAATGAGAGTGAGTGAGGGAGTGTCTCTCATAATCCAAGAGAGAGAAAGGTCAAATGAAATCATGAAAGGAAATGATCAAAAACACAAAACCACACTCCACCATCATAATCCATCATCTCAAGCATGATGACTCCAAATGGTCAAGCCATCATCATCAAGCATGATGACTTCAAAAAGTCAAGCCATCATGAAGAAGTCAAGAAGTCAAAGAAGAGCTATCATGATACAACAATATGCAATCACCTCCCTCCACAAATGCTTATTTGCACAATTGCAAATAAGCCCTCCTCCACCAATCTTCGGCCAATGAACGATACAAAGGAAATTGGCCGAAACGGAAAGCAAACTGGTAACTCCAGAAAACTGGTCCCGTAATTAATTAAAGGAAAACCCCGCTACTGTGCATACACACCCGCATCTGTATTCCGACCGAAATACAAATGCAATGAGACAAAATCTACACTGTACTATACTAGGATCCGGCTTAAACCAAAGCCGGCTAGTAATATCCTTTCGATCCTGATCCGTGCAATACCGCACGTATCTGATCGAACCCTGCCATATATCCATACGGCCTGTAGTACAAACTGTCCGATCCTGATCCGTGCAATACCGCGCGTATCTGATCGGACCTTGCCATATCTCCATACGGCCTCTACAGCGTTTCGCCCGAAAGTTGAGTAACTGAATGTGGGGGACTCTAAAGACTCGTCAACACCTTGGTTGTGGATTTAACCACTAGCACGTTAGAGGTAGAAGCCAATACGTAACGGGCTACCAGGTATTGACCAAAAGGGACGTCGATGAGCGAACTCATCCTGACACCCTACTGAGCCTGTCAGTGACAATATCCGTACAGTCCGGTCCATTCGTCTATGAGCATTGCATGGCGGGCCTAGGGGGTTGGTAAAAGTCAGACCCCTAAAAGCGGTACAAGTCGTGTCGGAGTGTATCCCAGAACACCCTGAGATACTACTGGAATACCTACCAGTAAATCTCTTGTCTCGGCCGAGGGCTTCGTGTAATGGCTCTCCTAGACACAGCGCGACCTCACCCCCAATACCGGGAGAGACGAACCCCTGAAGATGCGCTCACTGCCTCCATATGGCTCGGGACTGTACCCAACTAAAACCTGTTTGCACGTCTCCTTTGAGCGTGGTAGGGTAGTAATCAAAGTACAGTGGGAACTCACACGAGACAAATGACGATCCCCAGGTCGATGAACTAACCTGTACACATGTCACCACGGAACTGCTATCTGACGTCAGGTATAAGACCAACTAGCATGTTCCCGGCGAGTCCTGTCCGGTGTACTCATAACCCAATGAGCACCTGTATACATCTTAGGTGAACCAACTAACACCAGTGGCTTGTGAGACCGGCCACCGCCCCTCGTCGGGGTCTCGAATGTATACACTAGTTTACTCTGGAGTATCGATGCCCTGTCTCGAAACTCCCACGACTAGGGACCTTTTAAGAATGTGCTTATAGACTACCAGCTCTCACGTATATGATCGCCCTCATACTGCTGGCAGTCAAGCAAGAATCCTAGGGGCTCTACCAACGTGTAATAGCGACCTGTCAGGTCACCTAAAGCAGTACACGATGATAAAGGTAAACTAGATAGTATACTATCATCTCGAGTAAGACTGTCCTACTGGGACAGGTCCTCCCTCAATCATTGCAGTCACGTGCCTGTGATCCAATAATTGACTCTGAGGGCACTATCTCCAACACGGGCTTGTTGCCTTCTAGAACCCGGCTATTCGTGCACTCCTCCGCGTGATAATCCTAATATAGAAAAAAGAAAATAATATGTACAAACGGTGACATTGACCTCAATCCGGTCGTGCCCCAAAATAATATACAACCTGGCAAAGACGGCCGTCCACATGTCGGACGCACACCCCACAATAAAAAATGTACAAATGAATATAAAATGTATTTCTAACATTGCACCACATGCTATCCACCATGACAATCCAACCACAATCTCAGCACTATCACAGAAACATCAACGTGAATGTCATGTTCGCAAATCCGTCTAAAAGAACATATAGCAGATAGACGGGTTTACCGATCAAATGACATTCACGGTCGCAGATGCTAAACTAAGTACTGATAACAAAATACGTATTTTAAAATTTCGATCGACTAAACTTTTCCAAGTGGGCCCCAAGTTCTAATCCAGTACTGAAACAAATCTGGGCCCAAAAAATAAACATTCCAGAAACCATAATTCCAAACAAAAGAACCCTAGAAGAAATATTGAGCACAGAAGCCCCAATACCGCCGCGGAACCGCGGCCAATATGTGATTTGCTCGGCGGTTCCGCGGTGTGTTAGAAGGATCATGGGCCCAAATTTCTTGAGGGTTCTTAAAAAAGCTTGCACGATTTTCTGAAACCATAAAATAGATTTTTTGACCACTTTTAAAATTCGACAGAAACTGTAAAAATGGAATTTTGGTTTTGAAAAATTCGGTCGATCGATATTCTAAACACGTTGAAACTAGCTAGTATAGGTTTTATGGCTTGGCTCTGATACCATGAAGGGTTACACTAGCGCCCCGGCCAACTTCCGTGGCCAAATGCGAAACAAAAATTTTATGACGAACATAAACTTTGCGCTAGGGTAACACTAAACCGGATCTTTAACCATAAACCTAACTAGCAGAAGAAGGTTCTATCTACTATAATAGAAAGTATACCTAAAGAAAACAAGTCCTTCGGGTCTTCGATCCTCTCCTTAAGCTCCTCGATGGATGTATGGATCGTGCTTGAACTTCGGCCTCCTTGTGTCAATGATGATCCACCTCGAGAGATCCAACCTTGAGCTTTACCTCCAAGATGAGGCAACTAGAACACTTGGGTTGCTAGACTAAGTTATCTAGAGTGAGTAGAGAGTGGTTTTGGTGGCTTGGTCTCAATGGCCCTTGATTTTCAACTCATGAAACACTAGGGCTTGAGAGAGAGAGGAAGAAGGAGAGAGAGCTATGAGAGAGAGTGTCACTTGATCAAATGAAGACAGAGCTCTTATATGCGGGAAAAAGAATAATAATTTAAATTAGGATAATTGTGACGGTTCATTTGATTGACCATTATCATGTCACAATTAATGCTAAGCAAAATATCTCATGCTTAACAAAAATATCTAAGTCAACTATGGTCAACAAGTCAAATGGTCAAACCAATTAACCATGACACAATTAACACTAATAAAATTAGTAAACAATTTCCTCCATCTCATTATGGTTTTAATCAATTCAATGGTCAAAACCCTAATGAGGTGTCTTCTTCTCTGCCTCTGTCAACTGTATATACATACCCGCATCCATGTTCCGTGGAACACGAATTCAATGAGACTGAACCAATCCAAAATCAAATATTAGGATTCGGCTTAAGCCAAATTCCGCTAGTTTCAACTGCCCGAACAACAAAACGCGCACAAGTGCGTGTATGTGATCAAACCCTGTCGTAAAACCATACGACCTCTACCCGTTTCGCCCAATGCTGGGAAACCCTCTGTGTGGGACTCTAAGGACTCGATAGTACTCTGGCAGTGGGTTTAAATACAAGCACGTCAGCGGCACTAGCTGTAAGTGCACGGCGGCGCCCCGGCCGTCAATCCGACGGCCAAATGCGGAAGCGGTGATAAACTTAAATTTTCTTGAACTGGCAAACCGCCGCGCACTAATACCCGGATCGAACCACTAACTAGTCCTAGCTATCTACAAGAAAGGAAAGAGAGATATACCGACAGATCCGAGTCCTCCGGTCTTCTCGTCGTCGTCCCGACTCCTGCGGAATGTCCCGTCTCCTCCTCGTCGCCGGAAGTGCACCACATCGCCTACTTCTTTTACGGGCTCCCACCTCAATGCCGAGGCAACTCGGGCACGAAGCTGGCTAGTCGACGTGCCCAAGATTTGCTGTAGAATATGTAGTGAAGAACCATGTCTCATTTGGGGTTGTGGAATTGCCTTTTGAGATGGTGGAGGAATAAGAACTTGGAATTTTGGAGAGTCTTCTTGTGTGATTTTTGGAGCATGAAGAGAACCAAAAATTGCCACACCAAAATCAATCACCCACCCTCCTAAAGAATGGCCGGCCCTAGCCAAAGTGAAGGGTGAGAATGGAGAGAAAGTCAAGGGAGTGGGTGAGCTATCATGCAAGCATGGATAAAGAGTGATGATTAAAACAATATCATCACAAACATAAACAAACACTCCAAAACAACCATGATGACTCCAAATGGTCAAGCCATCATGAAGAAGTCAATAAGTCAAGGTCAATGGAGCAACCATGATGATCCAACCAATAAGCAAAGAACACCTCCAGAAAAACTTATTTGCAACAATGCAAATAAGCCCTCCTCCACCAATCTTCGGCCAATGAACGATACAAAGGAAATTGGCCGAAACGAAAAGCAAACTGGCAACTCCAGAAAACTGGTCCCGTAATAAATTACAGGAAAACCCCGATACTGTGCATACACACCCGCATTTGTATTCCGACCGAAATACAAATGCAATGAGACAAAATCTACACTGTACTATACTAGGATCCGGCTTAAACTAAAGTCGGCTAGTAATATCCGTTCGATCCTGATCCGTGCAATACCGCACGTATTTGATCGAACCCTGCCATATAACCATACGGCCTGTAGTACAAACTGTCCGATCCTGATCCGTGCAATACCGCACGTATCCGATCGGACCTTGCCATATCTCTATACGGCCTCTACAACTTTTCGCCCGAAAGCTGAGTAACAGAATGTGGGGGACTCTAAAGACTCGTCAACACCTTGGTTGTGGATTTAACCACTAGCACGTCAGAGGTATAAGCCAATACGTAACGGGCTAACAGGTATTGACTAAAAGGGACGTCTGTGAGCGAACCCAGCCTGACAACCCTACTGAGCCTGTCAGTGACAATATCCGTACAGTCCGGTCCGTTCGTCTATGAGTATCGCATGGCGGGCCTAGGGGGTTGGTAAAAGTCAGACCCCCAAAAGCGGTACAAGTCGTGTCGGAGTGTAGCCCAGAAAACCCTGAGATACTACTGGAATACCTACCAGTAAATCTCCTTGCCTCGGCCGAGGGCTTCGTGTAATGGCTCTCCTAGACACAGCACGACCTCACCCCCAATACCGGGAGAGACGAACCCCTGAAGATACGCTCACTGCCTCCATGCGGCTCGGGACTGTACCCAACTAAAACCTGTTTGCACGACTCCTTTGAGCCGTGGTAGGGTAGTAATCAAAGTACAGTGGGAACTCACACAAGACAAATGATGATCCCCAGGTCGATGAACTAACCTGCACACATGTCACCAGGGAACTGCCATCTGACGTCTGGTATATGACCAACTAGCATGTTCCCGGCGAGTCCTGTCCGGTGTACTCATAACCCAATGAGCACCTGTATACATCTTAGGTGATCCAACTGACACCAGTGGCTTGTGAGACCGGCCACCGCCCCTCGTCGGGGTCTCGACTGTATACACTAGTCTACTCTGGAGTATCGATGCCCTGTCTCGAAACTCACACGACTAGGGACCATTTAAGGATATGCTTATAGACCCCCAGCTCCCACTTATATGATCGCCCTCATACTGCTGGTGGTCAAGCAAGAATCCTAGGGGCTCTATCAACGTGTAATAGTGACTTGTAAGGTCACCTAAAACAGTACACGATGATAAAGGTAAACCAGATAGCATACTATCATCTCGAGTAAGACTGTCCTACCGGGATAGGTCCTCCATCAATCATTGCAATCACGTACCTGTGACCTAATAATTTACTCTGAGGGCACTATCTCCAACAATCTCCCACTTGCACTCATTCCTAATTATTGCGATGTCGCATACTCACAGCCCGTGTGATACCGAACACCCAACTCCTCTACTAGTCAGTCTCATAAAGCTCGTTTGTGAAACTATTGCGTTCGAGGAATAGCCTTAGTGAGTGGATCCGCTTTGTTGTTTCTTTCTATGTCTCTCTATATCTCAAGTTCTCGGAGAAAACCCATCTCCCGAAATGAGCAATACCTGTCTTAGAATGTGTCTGGATGTCTGATGGGACCTAGCTCATAAATGAACTCCAAATCCAAACTTCTTAGACTGTATCGTCAACTGATCTTAATCAGTATCCTGCGCCATGCCACCCTCAGTATTGCCTTGGACCACCTGTCCAAAATACTGCCCTTCATCAGAAGGAAAAACTATAACTCTGACAACCTCCTTGTCGTCCATGTCACCTTGGAAGCCTGGATTGATAACTGTCTCCCGAATGAGGCTGTCGTTATCATATCCCTAGAACATCCACTTATGTTCTAAAACTGCTTCCGACTGTTTCTCCAGGATTGGATCAATGTCAACTTATTGCATCTAGTGCAAGAACAACATCTGGTGTGGTACTTGACATCTCATGATTGACTCAATTGCCTGAGCAAGTGATCTGCCAATCATGCACATCCCTCTCTACTTTAGTCTGTAAGACGCCTTTAGAGAGGGTGACTCCATCACCTGCAGATACACTACCGTGCCAGGAGTCGTCCATTCTAAATACCCTTAGAATGCTGTCTAAGTACCCAGATTGGGAGACCACCCAAATCTAGATCTAAAACCATAGATCTAGTAACCAGTATGTCTGATATAAAATCCATTTCCTTTGTGGAGAAAACACTGTGTGACGACCAAAGTATAACCGATTGTAGTATAGGAGTTTCTTTTCCTACTCTGTGTATGTCATCCAAATACCAGGATATCACACCCTACTACCTTCTCAACAAATCCATCCCCTATTCTGATGAAGTCAAACCCATGACTGTCACGTCAGAAATAGATGATCTATCTCCGCTACATCTGCTTTAGTCTATAAATAGACATAAGCTACCTGTCCACCAATGCTTCCGCTGCTCCCACTGACTACGACAACCCTCTGGCAGAGTCATACAGACGTTCACTTCTAAAACTAGTTTATAACGACGCTATACTCATCCTCCCGCCGGGTCTCGCAGCCTGGAACAACAGCAATGGTAAGTGTGGGCAAACAAGAACCTCCATGTCACCTTCCTTGAGGCTATCGGAGTACCTCTCGGGTGCCTGAAGTTACCCACCTTATCGGCGGAGTGGCCAATGGAATGTCAATCCGGATTAAATCTTTAGGTTCCTTATCAAATCTTCAGTAATCGTTTGTGGTTCTGGAATCACTTCCAGTTCTACCATACTCCCACTACTGTTTTCTGAAAAAATCCATTTTTAATAAAACTGTGGCGAGTCTAGAACAATATTGCTATTGTTCATCCAGATGGTAGAAAGTCAACCCTCGTCATAGCCTGGGTCAACCCACAAACAGCCATTACAGAAACGTGCCTTGAGTTGTCCAGTGTCTGGTTTTAATCATAAGCCGGACAACTCCCCGTACCTTAACACCGTTAATATATGAACTGTTCTATATCCAATATAGAAACAGAGGCACTGATCTAATTGAACCAAATTCAAATCATGCAACTATCTCCAGTGCATGTCTACTAAATGGAAGGAGGCCGATCAGCGTTACTCAACTTAGGAATGCTTCCAATTATGAGTAACCTGAAAGAGAAGCAAGTTCTCTTCATCATTACTATCAACTGAATACCATACACAAGTATCTACATCTTCGATCACTTTGAAGAATCCCGATACTTGCTATACCTGGTTCTCTACTCTATTCAAATACCTATAACTTCTCAAATTCAGACCCTGTGTTTCCGCGAAACACCTGTCTAAAAACTAGAGAAGTCATAAGTAAACCGAATATAGTACGAGGACCAACCCCTCTGTCCTGATGGACCCTGGACAACATACAATACTCTGTATAAGTCCTTTGAGTCTGATAACTCAATCACTGTGTGTCGTAGGTTGAAAACTGTACTTATGGTCAAGAAGAATTACACCGCTGTTTAATGCTCCTTACCTAACCATCCACTGATATAGGTAAATGTCGTAGACATAACTTCATAAAGGTATATCTTACTCTATGAAAATAGACGTACAGATATATCAATTTGAAATTGGTGCATAACAGTGGATATTCAGAACCAAATATTTGCCGACCGGCAAACAACCCAGGTGACTTCCTCAAATATCACCGATTACAATGAATCCCGATATAATGAGGATGATCACCCAATTCCCAATAACTTACTCCCACTCATCATCTGTAAAACCATACAGATGTGAGAATCGTACCTGGTAAATACATACCCTGGAGTAAGTATCTAATCGGGAAATCAGTTTTCCTTTGACAGTACACAGTGAGACTGAAACATCGAAATGTTTCGATGGGGTATCCTGGTATTCCTAGTAATGCCTCTTCCAGATTCACGACTGTAACCGTATAGTTCTTTGCCACCTCTCCAAATCCCTTCATATGTCTTTAGTCTTTACCTTCTGTACACCCCTTAAGCCAAATGGTTTTCTTCCATCCCTACCGTTCGGCACCAGCCTATGGTTTGGAAGAAGACTATCCAATAAGCATAATGGGTGTACTGTCCCAATCCTAGGAACACTCGCAATGAGAGAGGGTGAAGATAAAAGACAACCGAATAAACCTTATTCCTATTTCTCCTGAACGAGAATCCATCCCCGAACTGGAACAAGTTCCTTTCGAGTTCGTATATAACCATACGATGGAGTATCCAATAAACTGTAGATCTTCGTAGTGATACGGAGCGTCCTGGAGAAATATAAAGGTGATTTAGGATTGGCGAAGGAGTACTTGGTTTGGTCGTGAATATCTGTTGCAATTTACTTTGCCCTCTTACTAATCCCTTGCTTTGTCTGAACTTAACACCTTCTGTGCACCATCGTTAGGCTAATTGGTTTTCTTCATTCCCTACCGGTCGGCACCTGCCTATGGTTTGGAAGAAGACTATCCAATTTGCGTAATAGGTGTACTATCTCCTAAACCAAGGAGTACTCACAACCTGAGAGAAGGTAAAAGGAAAAGACAACTGAATAATGCTATCCATTTTCTCCCGAACCAGAAACCATCCTCGAATAAATTCTTTCGAGTTCGTATCTAACCATACGATGGTTTTGTCCAATGGAAGTGGACGTTCGTAGTAAAACGGGGTGTCCTGGAGAAAAGGGTAAAAGTAGGAGTGGCAATGAGGTCTGCAACTCTGACAATCCAAAAGCCAGTGTTTAGAACGTTCGGTCAACTTGGTCACTGAGTCATAGTCTTAGGGTCGAGTCAAAGGTCGCTGCCAAAGAGAGAGAGAAAAGAAACACTCAGCGTGCACTCTAACCTAGATCAGAATGGTTACCAATTTATCTAATCAGGAAACCTCCCACTGTACCGTCAAATTCTCCTCCAAACCTGAAAGAAGAATTAGTCGGGATCACCCGAGGAGTAAACCAACTCATCAGTGGGAATCGGGATCCAACTATCATTGCATGATAACGTGACGGAATCCGCTCACGGTGTCACACTCCAGAAGGTTTGCGCATATCTGGCAAGTTTCAGTTCTTTTGAAACTCCTGATGAGATTTCTGCCCCATGCTCTTATGACCTTGGCATGAGGTCAAAATATCATAAGTCACATGTCAAGTTCTGCCCATCATTATCCAGGTTAATTTGAACCCACCCGTACATACCCTTGACGTAGGCCAAAATAGTAGTACGACTGTCCCAAACCAACGCATCTATCTATGCAACAGATAAATACCCGGCAGCTACAAAACACTATGCCTTGACGTGAGGTCAAAATACATAGCTTGAATACTACCGAATATTTAACTGAAATGATGGACGGCTACGAATGGTTTCTGGCGAAAACCTTTAACGTAATGAACTTGATATCGTTGAAGGAACTGATAGTTTTTAAAAATATAGTGACGAAAACCTTCGCTAAAGAGGTCACTCCCGGTGAAGGGATCTCGGCTCTTTCCCCGTAGAATGGGGTGCAGGATATTCCAAATGAATACCGCGATGCAAAGCAAAAGTAATCGGCTATAGTGAAGTTAATGCCCTGACGCAAACTTCTGTCTAAGGGGTCACTCCCGGTGAAGGGATCTCGGCCCTTGCCTCGTCGACTGAGGAGCAGGATATTCCAACTGAATACCACGATGCAAAACAAAAGTGAACGTCCTTGCAATAACAGCTTTTTGAAAAGTGTTCCAACAACATCAGATAAGGTTTGTTTTTAAACTTGCATTGATCCGAATCAATGCAGTCCCATCAATTGATCACACCAAAAAGAACGAAAATATACTGATGTACGTATATGCCATCCGCATTCGCTACTGGGTCCCGTCATTACCCGTTAGGTTAGCTAACTAACGACAGAGCGGGGACTGGACTAGCGCGGATGCAAAACATATACAACATCTACTAATATATATACCAATATATTATATTCGCTCAAGGCGTGATAAAAATGCAACATCACAGAAAATGTACAACATCACAGAACAATACAGATATCTGGGATCCCCGGGTTTCACAGAGCCACTACTGAAACCCGACGTTCCCCTGGTCGTGTGGATAGCCTGCGCAATGAAATCCTAGACCCCTACGGGCACGGCAAGTTACCCGCCAAAACCTGAAGCGAGGCAGCCCCCTTCAGCACCGTGAATGGACCACCCAGCACTTCACGGAATCCGGTAACTTAGGCACCCCTCCTGGGTCAACCTGTACCCCCTACGAGTGCGGCGAATTGCCCGCCAATCCTAGAGTGAGGCCCCCTCCGTCTCAATGCCATGAGGTGCGGGCTTGTTGCCCTCTAGAACCCGGCTATCCGTGCACCCCTCCGTGGGGTAATCCTAGTACAGAAAGTAAAATATACATACAACGGGTACATCGACCGCAACCTGGTCGTGCCCTAAAATAATAATACAATCAGGCAGTGACGGCAGTCCACATGTCGGACGCTCGCCCCGCAATATCAAATGTACATAATACAACAAACTCTGTACTAGCATTGCATCAAGGCTATCCCCCACGACCGATCCGCAACATCACAGTAAAAACATAACATCAACGTGAAAGTCACGTTCGCAAATCCGTCTAACCGGGCTATAGAAGTTAGACCGGATTTACCGATCAAGTGACATTCACGGTCGCAGATATAATGTAAATACTGTGAAAAATGTGTTTAAAATATCCGATCGATCAAACTTTAACAAGTGGGCCCCCAAGTACTACTGTAGCACATCAAGAAATTCTGGGCCCAAAATTAATATTCCAAAACCCATATTTTAAGCCCACAAAGACACTGTAGAAATTTGGTGCAGGGATCTCCACAGTGCGCGGCGGAACCGCGGCCCAAAGGGGGTTTTGGCCGCGGTTCGGCGCCCCAACTGTCGATTCACCCTGTCGAATTTCTACAGTAGCCTATTGATCTCCAGTACATCAATTTTATACAACCTGAAAAATTTTTGGAGACCAAAAAATTTCAACAGAAAACTGTCGATTGGAAAAACACGGTTTTGGAACTTTTTGATCGATCAGAAATGCAAACACATTAAACCAAGCTACACTAAGTTAATGGCGAGGCTCTGATACCACTGTAAGTGCACGGCGGCGCCCCGGCCGTCAATCCGACGGCCAAATGCGGAAGCGGTGATAAACTTAAATTTTCTTGAACTGGCAAACCGCCGCGCACTAATACCCGGATCGAACCACTAACTAGTCCTAGCTATCTACAAGAAAGGGAAGAGAGATATACCGACAGATCCGAGTCCTCCGGTCTTCTCGTCGTTGTCCCGATCTCCTGCGGAATGTCCCGTCTCCTCCTCGTCGCCGGAAGTGCACCACATCGCCTACTTCTTTTACGGGCTCCCACCTCAATGGCGAGGCAACTCGGGCACGAAGCTGGCTAGTCGACGTGCCCAAGATTTCCTGTAGAATATGTAGTGAAGAACCATGTCTCATTTGGGGTTGTGGAATTGCCTTTTGAGATAGTGGAGGAATAAGAACATGGAATTTTGGAGAGTCTTCTTGTGTGATTTTTGGAGCATGAAGAGAACCAAAAATTGCCACACCAAAATCAATCACCCACCCTCCTAAAGAATGGCCGGCCCTAGCTAAAGTGAAGGGTGAGAATGGAGAGAAAGTCAAGGGAGTGGGTGAGCTATCATGCAAGCATGGATAAAGAGTGATGATTAAAACAATATCATCACAAACATAAACAAACACTCCAAAACAACCATGATGACTCCAAATGGTCAAGCCATCATGAAGAAGTCAATAAGTCAAGGTCAATGGAGCAACCATGATGATCCAACCAATAAGCAAAGAACCCCTCCACAAAAACTTATTTGCAACAATGCAAATAAGCCCTCCTCCACCAATCTTCGGCCAATGAACGATACAAAGGAAATTGGCCGAAACTGTAATGTTTTGAAAATCGTTTCGGTGAAATTTCGAAAAATCGGTAAAATAAGGGGGTTTTCTGTAAAAAGTCAAAATACAAATATCTTATTATAAAAATTAAATATACATATTCTAGCTATGTAATTGCTATTATTTGGTGTTTATTGAGCCGCTGGTGAAATTTCAAATTTTCTGAAAAAATATTATTTTATTATTATTTTAAGCCGTCACTAATACATTTAATTAGGGAAAATTACAAATTGAAATGAGTTGAAACAAATTTTGTGCATCATAAAACATTAAATAAAATTTTATCATGTGGTTTTTGGAACGAAATCATTTGCCAAAACGGTTTAGAAATTATTGAAGAAAAAAGGTTTTTTTTTAGCGTAAATGGATGCTTGGGGTATTGTATTTATCATTTTTCATCACCCCACACCCGTACCCACACCCACACACCCCCACTTACTCCTCCCCATGGCTGAATTCAGCAGCCACCATATTTTTCCCCACTTGATTTTCAAAGGAAAATATATGGAAGAAAAGAAAAGAAAATGGGTGAATTAGGTGGACTTTTGACCTTACCTTGACTTTGACTTCTTCCCCCACTTTCTCTACCTCCCTCTCTCTCCTCTCCCACTGCCATTCCAGCAGCCCCCCCTCCTACAGCAGCAGCAGCCCCCCCAATTCCCTTCTCTTTTCTCTTCAAACTTCATCAAAAATTGCCTCAAATCCATAAAAAAAAAAATCCCAAAACACAAATCCGACTCCTACCCATTTTAGCTTAGCCCGTATAGCATGGATCTTTGTGAAAAGAGAGCATTTTAGGAGGCCATGGATGCTTGTGGATCTTCAAATGTTTTTGGGTATAATTCTAAACATTTTTGTTGCTTAATTGGTTACTAATTTCTTAAGCTAATTTAATTAAGTGTTAATTTGGATATGTGAGTTTAATTGCATGTTTTGGAATTCAAGTTATGAATTTGAATGCAAGTTAGGGTTTTGTAAAATTGGTGTACGATTGTGTGTTATATTTAGGCTTTTGTCATGTTAATACAAGATTAGTAGCTAGTGCTAATGGTTAGTTTAAAAAAATTGTGTTAATGTTCTAATTTGCCTACTAGATTTTTGAATTTGGTTAAATACTTGGGATTAAAAATCTGTTTAGGTTTTTCATGAGTTCATTAACTTTATTAAGTATGGTTTAATGCTTTAGATCATGAAAATCTAAGCTAGATTGTTGTTTGTGCATTTTTGTTTTGAAATTGTTAAAAAGGGTATTTTTGTAAACTAGAATATTAGGGTTTTTGGAATTTAATGAGATTAAATTCCGGAAATTGCTTCTATGACTTATTTAAGATATTTAATAAGTATATTGGCCGCTACATCCATTTAAACATCATGTTTTGTACAAAAACGGCGAATTGTGCTTGCTAGATTTTCGGAAAAATGACCTTTTAAGTGAAATTGGGGTTTTTGTGAGTTTTAACCTAGTTTATATTAAAATTAGTGTTCGTGAATGTGAAAATGAGTGTGATTGGATTTTTCTCGATGGTTTGATGTTTGTACATCGACATCGAGGGTTGGTTTGACTATTCTTGCATACGTAGGCGATAGGTTTGGACCTATGCGTGATACGCGTGCCGATTTGATTTTCGTATGCCGTTTCGATTTCGAATTTAGTTTTAATGTGATATGGTGCGTTATGATATGTAGGTAACCCCATGCGGACTTCGAGACGACAAGCAAGCGCGTGGCGACGTCGGCACCGGCTAGCGAGGACCAGGTGAGTAGATTTATATCTACGGGGAGAAGTCGGGTGGATAGCGTATAGCACCCCCGCAGTCCGTGGTGGTGTATACGGATGCGTATACACACCAACATTTTATTATATGTTATTTGGGATTAATAACGTTGCTTAGGATGGATATTGGTGTGTTGGATTACCTTAGTGTTGCGAACCCTAGGGTAGTGTTGCACTACACATACACACATACATACTTGCATACATTCCTATTGATATGTGCTCATGGGATTCTTTATAGTTATGGGTTCACATGGGTATGGGACTATGTGTTCACATACGGATTTGAGGATGATACTTGGGATTGAGCTGAGTCGATGAGATTTGATTTCAGGCCGTGAGATCGGTGATATAGCAGGGTTCGTATCTTAGATACGACATGACGTTGTAGCGGGTCCTTGACGTAGTTTTTACACACGCGCATGCATACTTAGGCGATATTAGTATTGTACTAGACATAGGTCAGTACCCTAGACTATGATCTTGGATAAAGAGGATACCAGAGGAATAGTGTGAGGAATATGATATTGACCCGTACCCAGATTTGGGGATGCCGTACGACGGATTTACGTACGAGCTATATCTTGATGATTGATCCGCACTCATGACTTGGGATGTCTGATTATAGATATGGTATCGGATATGATATTATTGAGGCGGGATCACCGACTAATATATATACAGGTATGTATATGTATCGACTCAGATGTTAGGCGGTTTCCTTACCTGTAGTCTAGCTTGTAGCGTAGCCCTTTAGTTTAGTTAGTTGTTAGATTAGATTTGGTTCCTACCTATTTCAAAGCTTACGAATCGTGCGTATTTTTAAAGACAGCCTAAGGGATCCTACGGATATTTCAAAAAACGTATCTTTTCTTAAAAACACCGTAGCCCCTATTTTCAAAACCCCAAGATTCGTGTTATTTCAAAATGCACCATTGTAGGACTTATATTAGGTTAAAACAGATTAGTTATCGTTGCGTCTAGTATTCAGCTCCCGCTCATTATTGTTGTTTGCTCCGCATCACATACTTATATTATGCTTCATATTCTACTGTTGATATCTTGTGGTTAGGACACCAGCACCATTATCGATGATGCGTATGTACCACGTACACCTACTTGCCGGCTCACACACATCTTCATCGGTAATTGCCATGTCACGTACACCTTAGAAAATATTATTGCTTGACATAGCCTGTTAGCTAATAGTTTAGACATGATATTAGTGTACTTGCCTTATATGTTAGTTTAGACATTGTAGTTATTACCTGCTACCTCATGCATACTGTTATTCATTGTTATGCCGCATTCATGGATTCTCATGCATATATTCACTTTTTACGTGCTATTGAGGTTTTGGATTTGGATTTCCATGAGATTTTCTGGATTTGGGGAAAACCGCAAAACATATACAAACTTCTTCTTTCTCTTTTTAAATAAAAAGCGCGGTTTTTCCCATGATGTATGAGTCGTCCACCATGAGTTTGCTGATGGATTTGGAGACCCGATTCGAGGAGTTGGATGAACCGTTTCGGGTACATGGTGGACCCGGTAAGGTACCCCGGGGCAAGAAGCTCGTGGTGATGACGATGAGCCTGGCAGGGGGAGGCTACCTACCGGTGATTTTACCCGACGCGTCGGATATCCGGAGGATACCGTCGTGGTCTTGAGATGGATGGTAGGGGCCGGTCTGGACTGACGGCGCCCTAGATATTGAGATTGAGACATTGAGATTTTGAGATATTGAGGTACTGAGATTTGATGATACAGGCCAGTCCGGATGGCCGGTGCCTGAGGTTTTGAGACATTGAGATTTATGTTTTGTGTCGATGCTAGACACTGTTGATACTGATTTCATTTATGATAACTCATTTTAAAAATACAAAGGAAATCTCACTAATTTATGAAAACAGTTTCTTCATTTACATATATTCTGTTTTCATGCATTCATACCTCATTCACATGATATATTGCTACCTGAGGCACTGACACGGGCACATGAGATTACACTCGGGTTAGATATTTACCCTAGCCTTGTTATAGGCTACATGTTATTCATATATTTGAGGATATATTATGATCATTGACCTAGGTTGCGTTATTTGTGCGATTTCTGTGCGTAGATCTTTTTCTACTCACGAGTTGGCAACTCACCCCCGTTGTGCCCCAGTTTCTTGCAGGTGTTGCCGTACGGATTTCATTACGGCTTTGCGGGCACGGTTTCTTTTCGGGTGACTTGCTAGTAGGTGGGTTTATTGTATCTTACCCATCATTATACCTTGTATATTATATTTCAGTTGTATCTAGAAGTTCCATCAACCAAACTTGTATTTTTTTGAGATAGAGACCAGTAATGTTATTCTTTCGACCATAGAGTAGCATGTTATATTTCTTGAGTTTCTTGCTGGTTGAGTTCCATTTCTGTTGTGATCCTCGCCTTTAGGCATTGTATATTATGTTGTATACAGGTTGATTTGATATGGTTCTTCCTATTCTCTACTACTTCTCTTGGTTTGGATTTCTGGGTTTCGGCTTACTTAGCATACGTACGCCTTGAGACGTTCGTAGTCTAAGTGCCGGTCATGTTCCGTACTTTCGGGTTGTGACAAAGTTGGTATCAGAGCGTTAGGTTTTTACCTTAGGAGTATAGGATGACCCTTGGTTGATGGAATAGGTGACTAAAGTAGAGTGACGTACCGTTGATATGTTCCGCGGCATATTTACGACACGCCACTCCACTTATGAAGCCTTAGGATGTACATTTCCTTGTTCAGTATTATATTCCTTCCTGATCTAGCCTCATTGGTACCAGTTTGGTTTTGCTGCTACGGTTATGGGCAGGGAGAACTACGGTTAGAGTTGCGGTCAGCATGAGCTCGTTACGAACAAGGACTGACCAGAGCATTATTCCGGAGACACACGTTTGCAGAGATGTGTCTTGATTATGTTTTGCGCCACGAGCGTTTGATGGATCGCTGTATGAGATTACTTGGACGTGCCGATCAGCACTAGAGGATTGAGCCACTGACAGAGGCCAGCCAGATACTGATGATCGTTGATGTATTGCTCATTCATGATGATTGAGGCACTGTTCAGCGTGCAGACGAGTGAGCCAGTTATTGCTGCGAACGACGGGATTTTGCCCAGATGTTGGAGCTATTGCAGTACGAGGTTGTACTAAGAGATTATAGGAGATCACTAGTCACCGAGGATGAATGACTAGGATATGTGGATTGTTCGCTACCCCGTTGCGAGGTCATCAGATAGATTGATTCCAGCTAGAGACGACTTCACGCGGAGACGTTGAGAGTCGACAGAGATGATCGAATGTCAGTAACCTATTATTCCAAGTTTAAAGTATTCGGAAAGACATGCAGGAAATTCTATGGTCCCTCTAAAAGAATGGAACCCTAACTCGACTTAATGACCGTGTGAAAGCCTTTGAACCTTAGGGTTTGCGGCAGTTCTGCGGCGCCATTAGTGAGGCTTGGGTTTGCCCTTCTACAGCTGGACCACCGATGCTGTGGTATGTACTCGATACTATTATACCGTACCCAAGATGTTGAGCTCTTGGGGGATTATGAGGTTTTGACGACTCGATCGGATGGCTCGACTTAATTCGGATGCTAGATGGTGAGATGCAATTCTTGGGAGACTCCAGATACGAGGATAGCCGTTGGATGCTCAGTCCATGCAGCCACGACCAGACGAGTCCGAAGCGGTCGACATTAGAGAAAAATGGAGTAAGAAGTTCGTACACGATCTGGATATGATGACGTTCCCCTCCGCTGACATCAGAGATGCGATGCGCATACCGAGGCATTGTTATTGGATATACCTTCCAAAAAGAGTCGCGCTGAGTATGCAGTCGTTACGAAGCAAGAAGCAGACATGGTAAGGACGATGACTCCTGGACATTTGGCAGAGATGAGACTTGGAAGAGACCTTGAGCAGGATTCCTTCCAAGACACTGCTGCAATGATACTTGCATCCAGGATCAGATGTGTCACGTACATTCAGAGAGCCAGAGACCGACGATAGTGACATACTGCTTTACGAGTGGTCGCGATGACTGCCCGAGAGATGACCAGAGAAGTGCCAGAACGGAATCGTCCCCGTTAGCACATCCGACAGGGCCGATGAGCCGATTGATCGTGATATTGACAATTCATAGAGAAGACTTGGACCCAGGAGTGGTCATTGTTACGCATACCAGCAGGCCAGAGTTCATGATCATCAACGAGACGTCCCACTAGTGACCGCGACAGTTGGCCCGAGATTCTTAGAGGATGCGCTTGAGCGGTACTATTCCGCCATATTTGATTTCGATGTTTTGGGTGATTTATTCGCATAATTTGATTTTGATGATTAAGGATTTACGATTTTGCACAGTTGTTGGAATTGACATCATTTTCGTGCCTTGGTTTATCATGTTTATGATTTTATGGGTTTCATACAGTTGAGTTGATTTTGTGCATGATGGATGCACCAGATTTCGATTTTTAGCGCATGTTGGGCGCCTGTTACGAGATACGATTTGGTGCACACCAGATGCACTAATTCGAGATTTTTCGTGCATGTCAGATGCACCTGATTTTGCTGTCAGGCACACACGTTGCCTACGACAGATGTTTCGTGCACACCCGATGCACTTAGATGTTGTTTCTGTGCGCATGTATGGCACATTCATGGATTTTGATTTCCGTGCGCACCAGACGCACGTAGCATTCATGTGCATATTTTGGGATTTATTTCGTATAGAGCAGTACGTTTTTATGATATTGCTATGTGTTTTCGTACTGAGCAGGACTAGTCAGAGGACAGTATCTGAATATATTTTGCATGCATTGATAGTTATTGAAGGGATTTCCAAAAAGCGAGCTATAGCCTCAGTATTTACCTACGTGTCTGATATGACACAAAATGTTTAAAACAAGGAGACCCTTCTAAATTGTTTCCAAAACAGCGGAACGTACATTTCAAACAAAGGTATATGTATATAGTTATTTTCTTATGATAGACGTCCGCCACTGTGCAGTGTTATACGCGTTGCACAGCGACTTAAAGAGATTTGGCATACATTTCCTTCAGATACTTACATATATAGATTCGATATTTACATGTATAGTTTCGTATTATGTCATATTGGTTTTGATTTGGATTTGGCATTGATGTCTTCTCCATAACTCCGATGATTGCGGGATGCTTGACGGAGTTTCGATTTGAGTTATATGCTCATTTTTCAAGCGCATGCGCTGCGCTACGATTTGTTTTATGTAGTTACAATTTCGGAGCCCCGACGACTTGATGGTTTTTCTTGGATGTTTTAGTATTTGGGGGAGTTTGAATTTAAATTCGGGGACCGAATTTCTTTAAGGGGGGAAGATTGTAATGTTTTGAAAATCGTTTCGGTGAAATTTCGAAAAATCGGTAAAATAAGGGGGTTTTCTGTAAAAAGTCAAAATACAAATATCTTATTATAAAAATTAAATATACATATTCTAGCTATGTAATTGCTATTATTTGGTGTTTATTGAGCCGCTGGTAAAATTTCAAATTTTCTGAAAAAATATTATTTTATTATTATTTTAAGCCGTCACTAATACATTTAATTAGGGAAAATTACAAATTGGAATGAGTTGAAACAAATTTTTTGCATCATAAAACATTAAATAAAATTATATCATGTGGTTTTTGGAACGAAATCATTTGCCAAAACGGTTTAGAAATTATTGAAGAAAAAAGGTTTTTTTTTAGCGTAAATGGATGCTTGGGGTATTGTATTTATCATTTTTCATCACCCCACACCCGTACCCACACCCACACACCCCCACTTACTCCTCCCCATGGCTGAATTCAGCAGCCACCATATTTTTCCCCACTTGATTTTCAAAGGAAAATATATGGAAGAAAAGAAAAGAAAATGGGTGAATTAGGTGGACTTTTGACCTTACCTTGACTTTGACTTCTTCCCCCACTTTCTCTACCTCCCTCTCTCTCCTCTCCCACTACCATTCCAGCAGCCCCCCCTCCTACAGCAGCAGCAGCCCCCCCAATTCCCTTCTCTTTTCTCTTCAAACTTCATCAAAAATTGCCTCAAATCCATAAAAAAAATCCCAAAACACAAATCCGACTCCTACCCATTTTAGCTTAGCCCGTATAGCATGGATCTTTGTGAAAAGAGAGCATTTTAGGAGGCCATGGATGCTTGTGGATCTTCAAATGTTTTTGGGTATAATTCTAAACATTTTTGTTGCTTAATTGGTTACTAATTTCTTAAGCTAATTTAATTAAGTGTTAATTTGGATATGTGAGTTTAATTGCATGTTTTGGAATTCAAGTTATGAATTTGAATGCAAGTTAGGGTTTTGTAAAATTGGTGTACGATTGTGTGTTATATTTAGGCTTTTGTCATGTTAATACAAGATTAGTAGCTAGTGCTAATGGTTAGTTTAAAAAAATTGTGTTAATGTTCTAATTTGCCTACTAGATTTTTGAATTTGGTTAAATACTTGGGATTAAAAATCTGTTTAGGTTTTTCATGAGTTCATTAACTTTATTAAGTGTGGTTTAATGCTTTAGATCATGCAAATCTAAGCTAGATTGTTGTTTGTGCATTTTTGTTTTGAAATTGTTAAAAAGGGTATTTTTGTAAACTAGAATATTAGGGTTTTTGGAATTTAATGAGATTAAATTCCGGAAATTGCTTCTATGACTTATTTAAGATATTTAATAAGTATATTGGCCGCTACATCCATTTAAACATCATGTTTTGTACAAAAACGGCGAATTGTGCTTGCTAGATTTTCGGAAAAATGACTTTTTAAGTGAAATTGGGGTTTTTGTGAGTTTTAACCTAGTTTATATTAAAATTAGTGTTCGTGAATGTGAAAATGAGTGTGATTGGATTTTTCTCGATGGTTTGATGTTTGTACATCGACATCGAGGGTTGGTTTGACTATTCTTGCATGCGTAGGCGATAGGTTTGGACCTATGCGTGATACGCGTGCCGATTTGATTTTCGTATGCCGTTTCGATTTCGAATTTAGTTTTAATGTGATATGGTGCGTTATGATATGTAGGTAACCCCATGCGGACTTCGAGACGACAAGCAAGCGCGTGGCGACGTCGGCACCGGCTAGCGAGGACCAGGTGAGTAGATTTATATCTACGGGGAGAAGTCGGGTGGATAGCGTATAGCACCCCCGCAGTCCGTGGTGGTGTATACGGATGCGTATACACACCAACATTTTATTATATGTTATTTGGGATTAATAACGTTGCTTAGGATGGATATTGGTGTGTTGGATTACCTTAGTGTTGCGAACCCTAGGGTAGTGTTGCACTACACATACACACATACATACTTGCATACATTCCTATTGATATGTGCTCATGGGATTCTTTATAGTTATGGGTTCACATGGGTATGGGACTATGTGTTCACATACGGATTTGAGGATGATACTTGGGATTGAGCTGAGTCGATGAGATTTGATTTCAGGCCGTGAGATCGGTGATATAGCAGGGTTCGTATCTTAGATACGACATGACGTTGTAGCGGGTCCTTGACGTAGTTTTTACACACGTGCATGCATACTTAGGCGATATCAGTATTGTACTAGACATAGGTCAGTACCCTAGACTATGATCTTGGATAAAGAGGATACCAGAGGAATAGTGTGAGGAATATGATATTGACCCGTACCCAGATTTGGGGATGCCGTACGACGGATTTACGTACGAGCTATATCTTGATGATTGATCCGCACTCATGACTTGGGATGTCTGATTATAGATATGGTATCGGATATGATATTATTGAGGCGGGATCACCGACTAATATATATACAGGTATGTATATGTATCGACTCAGATGTTAGGCGGTTTCCTTACTTGTAGTCTAGCTTGTAGCGTAGCCCTTTAGTTTAGTTAGTTGTTAGATTAGATTTGGTTCCTACCTATTTCAAAGCTTACGAATCGTGCGTATTTTTAAAGACAGCCTAAGGGATCCTACGGATATTTCAAAAAACGTATCTTTTCTTAAAAACACCGTAGCCCCTATTTTCAAAACCCCACGATTCGTGTTATTTCAAAAGGCACCATTGTAGGACTTATATTAGGTTAAAACAGATTAGTTATCGTTGCGTCTAGTATTCAGCTCCCGCTCATTATTGTTGTTTGCTCCGCATCACATACTTATATTAAGCTTCATATTCTACTGTTGATATCTTGTGGTTAGGACACCAGCACCATTATCGATGATGCGTATGTACCACGTACACCTACTTGCCGGCTCACACACATCTTCATCGGTAATTGCCATGTCACGTACACCTTAGAAAATATTATTGCTTGACATAGCCTGTTAGCTAATAGTTTAGACATGATATTAGTGTACTTGCCTTATATGTTAGTTTAGACATTGTAGTTATTACCTGCTACCTCATGCATACTGTTATTCATTGTTATGCCGCATTCATGGATTCTCATGCATATATTCACTTTTTACGTGCTATTGAGGTTTTGGATTTGGATTTCCATGAGATTTTCTGGATTTGGGGAAAACCGCAAAACATATACAAACTTCTTCTTTCTCTTTTTAAATAAAAAGCGCGGTTTTTCCCATGATGTATGAGTCGTCCACCATGAGTTTGCTGATGGATTTGGAGACCCGATTCGAGGAGTTGGATGAACCGTTTCGGGTACATGGTGGACCCGGTAAGGTACCCCGGGGTAAGAAGCTCGTGGTGATGACGATGAGCCTGGCAGGGGGAAGCTACCTACCGGTGATTTTACCCGACGCGTCGGATATCCGGAGGATACCGTCGTGGTCTTGAGATGGATGGTAGGGGCCGGTCTGGACTGACGGCGCCCTAGATATTGAGATTGAGACATTGAGATTTTGAGATATTGAGGTACTGAGATTTGATGATACAGGCCAGTCCGGATGGCCGGTGCCTGAGGTTTTGAGACATTGAGATTTATGTTTTGTGTCGATGCTAGACACTGTTGATACTGATTTCATTTATGATAACTCATTTTAAAAATACAAAGGAAATCTCACTAATTTATGAAAACAGTTTCTTCATTTACATATATTCTGTTTTCATGCATTCATACCTCATTCACATGATATATTGCTACCTGAGGCACTGACACGGGCACATGAGATTACACTCGGGTTAGATATTTACCCTAGCCTTGTTATAGGCTACATGTTATTCATATATTTGAGGATATATTATGATCATTGACCTAGGTTGCGTTATTTGTGCGATTTCTGTGCGTAGATCTTTTTCTACTCACGAGTTGGCAACTCACCCCCGTTGTGCCCCAGTTTCTTGCAGGTGTTGCCGTACGGATTTCATTACGGCTTTGCGGGCACGGTTTCTTTTCGGGTGACTTGCTAGTAGGTGGGTTTATTGTATCTTACCCATCATTATACCTTGTATATTATATTTCAGTTGTATCTAGAAGTTCCATCAACCAAACTTGTATTTTTTTGAGATAGAGACCAGTAATGTTATTCTTTCGACCATAGAGTAGCATGTTATATTTCTTGAGTTTCTTGCTGGTTGAGTTCCATTTCTGTTGTGATCCTCGCCTTTAGGCATTGTATATTATGTTGTATACAGGTTGATTTGATATGGTTCTTCCTATTCTCTACTACTTCTCTTGGTTTGGATTTCTGGGTTTCGGCTTACTTAGCATACGTACGCCTTGAGACGTTCGTAGTCTAAGTGCCGGTCATGTTCCGTACTTTCGGGTTGTGACAGAAACGAAAAGCAAACTGGCAACTCCAGAAAACTGGTCCCGTAATAAATTACAGGAAAACCCCGATACTGTGCATACACACCCGCATTTGTATTCCGACCGAAATACAAATGCAATGAGACAAAATCTACACTGTACTATACTAGGATCCGGCTTAAACTAAAGCCGGCTAGTAATATCCGTTCGATCCTGATCCGTGCAATACCGCACATATCTGATCGAACCCTGCCATATAACCATACGGCCTGTAGTACAAACTGTCCGATCCTGATCCGTGCAATACCGCACGTATCCGATCGGACCTTGCCATATCTCCATACGGCCTCTACAACTTTTCGCCCGAAAGCTGAGTAACAGAATGTGGGGGACTCTAAAGACTCGTCAACACCTTGGTTGTGGATTTAACCACTAGCACGTCAGAGGTATAAGCCAATACGTAACGGGCTACCAGGTATTGACTAAAAGGGACGTCTGTGAGCGAACCCAGCCTGACAACCCTATTGAGCCTGTCAGTGACAATATCCGTACAGTCCGGTCCGTTCGTCTATGAGTATCGCATGGCGGGCCTAGGGGGTTGGTAAAAGTAAGACCCCCAAAAGCGGTACAAGTCGTGTCGGAGTGTAGCCCAGAACACCCTGAGATACTACTGGAATACCTACCAGTAAATCTCCTTGCCTCGGCCGAGGGCTTCGTGTAATGGCTCTCCTAGACACAGCACGACCTCACCCCCAATACCGGGAGAGACGAACCCCTGAAGATACGCTCACTGCCTCCATGCGGCTCGGGACTGTACCCAACTAAAACCTGTTTGCACGACTCCTTTGAGCCGTGGTAGGGTAGTAATCAAAGTACAGTGGGAACTCATACAAGACAAATGACGATCCCCAGGTCGATGAACTAACCTGCACACATGTCACCAGGGAACTGCCATTTGACGTCTGGTATATGACCAACTAGCATGTTCCCGGCGAGTCCTGTCCGGTGTACTCATAACCCAATGAGCACCTGTATACATCTTAGGTGATCCAACTGAGACCAGTGGCTTATGAGACCGGCCACCGCCCCTCGTCGGGGTCTCGACTGTATACACTAGTCTACTCTGGAGTATGGATGCCCTGTCTCGAAACTCACACGACTAGGGACCATTTAAGGATATGCTTATAGACCCCCAGCTCCCACTTATATGATCGCCCTCATACTGCTGGTGGTCAAGAAAGAATCCTAGGGGCTCTATCAACGTGTAATAGTGACTTGTAAGGTCACCTAAAACAGTACACGATGATAAAGGTAAACCAGATAGCATACTATCATCTCGAGTAAGACTGTCCTACCGGGATAGGTCCTCCATCAATCATTGCAATCACGTACCTGTAACCTAATAATTGACTCTGAGGGCACTATCTCCAACACTAGCTGTACGTAACGGCTACCCAGGTACCTGTCGAAAGGAAGGCCGACGAACAAACTCGTCCGAACTCCTACTGAGCCGATCCGTGACAATATCCGTACAGTCCGGTCTCTTCGTCAAAGAGTATCGCATACCGGGTCTAGGGGGTGGCGAACGTCAGACCCAAATAACTTGATAAGTCGTGCCGATGTGGTTCATGACCAATCCGGGAAACTACTGATCAACCTATCAGTAAATCCCTACTGCCTTGGCCAAGGTCTTATGGTCATGACTAATAGATCACTTTGCGATATCAACTCCCAATACCAGGAGAGACGAATCCCCAACAATCACTCACTGCCTCCATGTGGCTCGGGACTGAACCCAACCAAAACCTGTTTGCACGACTCAGTAGAGCCATGGTAGGGTAGTGATCAATGTTGTGTTAGCATAGCACCTCATGAAGGGTATGGAAGCATCACATGAACTAAATATGTAGTCTTTAGGGTGCTAAGCTAATGAACATAGAATCGTTCCTAGAATCGATCAGGGTTTCAAATAAATTCCATATCAACATATGAAAGATAAGCTTGGATTTAGAGAGTACAACCTTTATAGCTCCCTACGCTAGACTCCTCGGCTACTTGGGGGTTGAAGAACTCCGCTTGAACTCCTCGACGTCACCGATGATCCACCCGGAGTCCGCTTTGTCCAAGCTTGCGACTTTCTCCGATCAAGTGAACGGAATCAAGTTAACACCCTAAACAAGTGGGCTAGACTTGTGTAGAATGGTGTTGTGGTTCTCTTTCTCACTTCAAAATCCAGTCTTGATGAGTATATTGCTCACTACTAAGAACTAGAGAGCAAAAAGAGAGGTTGATGAAGATGATGGCTTTTTGAAGAAGATGATAACTACAACTCTAAATGAAAATAGAAAAATAGATCAATATATATTTTCCATCTATCATCTCAAACCATGGTTGAACCATTATTGTACTAGAGTTAAAACACAAAAGGAAATAAACCAAAGGTTAAAAGGTGTGTGAGAATGGTTAGGTCAAAAGAAGAGTGTAGAAGAAAACAATAATTATCCTTTTCTTTCCTTTTATGTTTAAACATAAATACAATAATAATTCATAAATAAAATCATGGTGTGAGTCTTATATTGCCACCATTTTCATATATATACAACCATGATAAATGTATGCATGCATGTATGTATGTATACACATCCATATGTGCATGAAACAAGAATGAAAGAAAAACATACAAGAATTCATACATCCATCCAACACAAGAAAGGATTTCTAGTGAGCAACAAATGGTTAAATGATAAATCAACACTTGATTTACCAATCCGGCCATATCTCATATGACCCCTACCAAAAGCAAGCTGCCCGATCAATATACGTCATCCAATACGCGCATTTTAATCGGGTCCAGGCGCATATCGCATACGCGCACCACAACGTTTTGCCTGGACTAGGAAACTCCATTGTGGGACTCTGAGACTCGTCAATACGCCGGCAGTGGGTGATGATCATATCAAGCACCCCCAAGCCGCAAGCGGTCAGCTAAACGTAACGGCCACCCGGGTATTGAGCGATCAGAAGAGAACAAGCGAACCTGCTACAACCCCCGTCGAGCCGATCGGCGACACTTCCCGTACAGTCCGGTCTCCTCGTCTGATATGTCGCATATCAAGTCTAGGGGTGGTAAACGTCAGACCCCAATAACCGATAAGTCGTGCCGATGTGAGGCTCATAACGGGTCGAGAAACTACTGGTAACACTTACCAGCAAATCTCTGATCAGCCCTGGCCAGGGACTTCCCTGTTACGGCCAATCAAGCACAGCGCAACATCAACTCCCAATACCGGGAGAGACGAAACCCCTCCAATCGCTCATTGCCTCCATGTGACTCGGGACTGTACCCAAAAACCACCGTTTTGCACGCCCTCATGGACGTGGTAAGGTGGAGATCAAAGCACAGTGGGAATCACACAAGACTCTATGACGATTTCGGGTCTACAGACTAACCTGCACAAGTGTCACCTGAGAACTGCCATCTGACGTGAGGTATAATACCATCTGGGAGTTCTCGGCGAGTCCGTCCAGTGTACCCAGTCTCCACTGAGCACCCGTATACCATCTCTGATGTCATAACACCAATGGATATGGGATCATCCATCGCCCATCTCATGGGTCGAGAAGCGTATACGCTAGTCTACACTGGTATATCGATGCCCCGTCTCGATACACCTACGACTAGGGACCTTGAAAGATGTACTTATGGACTACCATGTCCCCACTAGTATGATCTGCATCATAGTCTAGGTATTCAAGTACACATCGTAAGGGCTTTACCAACATGTAACTAAAAACAGTTTAAAGAGACTAGTGTACATGTTAAGATAAAGAGCAACCAGATAGCATACTATCATATCGAGCAAGAAAGTCATCTCTATATATGTCCAAGCATCCAATATAATATACATCATCTGTATAATACTGGCCTCTAGGGCATACATACAACTAACAATCTCCCACTTGCACTAGGGCCAGCTGCTGTAGTATCGCATACCGAGCATCCCGAAGAGTCTCTCAAACTGTATCTGGGGAATGGCCTTCGTGAGTGGATCCGCCGTGTTGTTCTTCGTGTCAACCCTCCATACCTCGATCTCCCGGCGATCAACTATCTCCCGGATCAGGTGATACCGCCTCAGAATATGCCTATATCGCTGATAGGACCTGGGTTCCTTGGCCAAAGCCACTGCTCCATTGTTATCGCAATACAAAGGTATTGGATGCTCAATGGATGGAACCACTCCAAGTTCTGTAATGAACTTCTTGATCCAGACAGCCTCTTTAGCAGCATCGTTGGCAGCGATGTATTCAGCCTCCATCGTCGAGTCTGCCACGGTTTCCTTCTTGGAACTCTTCCAGCTAACCGCCCCTCCGTAAAGGGTAAAGACAAATCCCGACTGCGACTTAAAGTCGTCCTTATCACTCTGGAAGCTCGAATCGGTAAAGGACTCCACTTGGAGTTCTCCGTTACCATACACCAAGAGCATCTCTTTAGTCCTTCGTAAGTACTTGAGAATGCTCTTCACAGCTGTCCAGTGACTCTCTCCAGGATCAGCTTGATACCTGCTCACTACACTTAGTGAGTATGCAACATCGGGTCTGGTACATAGCATTGCGTACATGATAGAGCCTACAGCCGAAGCATAGGGTATCCCTTGTATGCGAGCTCTCTCCAAATCAGTCTTGGGAGACATCTCTTTGGAGAGAGTGACTCCAGAGATCGTGGGTAAGTTCCCACGTTTGGATTCTTCCATACTAAACCTCTTTAGTATGGTATCAATGTACCTGGATTGGGACAATCCCAATATCCGTTTGGATCTATCTCTATAGATCCTAATTCCCAATATGCAGGAGGCATCACCAAGATCTTTCATTGAGAATCTTTGTGATAAGAAGAGCTTGACCGATTGCAGCATAGGAATGTCATTTCCTATCAAGAGTATGTCGTCCACGTACAATACGAGGAAGACAACCTTACTCTCTGCCACCTTCTTGTAGATACAAGGTTCATCTGGGTTTTTGACGAAATCAAACTCTTTGATAACGACGTCAAAGCAGATGTTCCAACTCCGCGATGCTTGCTTTAATCCATAAATGGATTTAAGCAGCTTGCACACCTTCCCGCTGCTCCCACTGTCTACGAAGCCCTCTGGCTGAGTCATGTACACGCACTCTTCTAAATCACCATTTAGAAACGCGGCCTTAACATCCATTTGCCAGATTTCGTAGTCATGATACGCAGCGATGGCAAGCATGATCCGGATGGATTTAAGCATAGCCACTGGAGAAAAGGTTTCGTCATAGTCCACACCTGGTCTTTGACGAAAACCCTTTGCAACAAGTCTAGTTTTGAAAGTCTCTACTTTCCCATCTACACCAAGTTTCTTCTTGAAGATCCACTTGCTCCCAATGGGTTTTACCCCTTCAGGAGCAACGTCCAAAGTCCATACTTTGTTAGTGTACAAGGATTCCATCTCGGACCGCATAGCATCCAGCCATTTCACTGAGTCCTTACTCGTGATGGCCTGCTCGAAGCTAGTTGGGTCATCATCCTCCATGATGCAATCCTCGCTCCCACCATCCATGAGAAAACCGTAGTATCTCTCAGGTGGGCGAGGAACCCTACTAGATCAGCGGAGAGGCTGAGGTTCATCGGGATCCACTGAATCCTCTGATTCAACCAAATCTTCTGTTGTAGTCTGTATTGCTGGAACCTCTTCCAGTTCTACCTCCTTGCCACTAATCTCTTTTTCAAGAAATTCCTTTTCTAAAAAGGTGGCATGTCGAGAAACAAACACCTTTTGTTCCTCGGTGTGGTAGAAGATATACCCTCGCGAATGTTTGGGATATCCAATAAACTTACACAGAATGGACCTTGCCGCGAGTTTGTCCGGATTTTGCGTTTTTACATATGCCGGACAACCCCATATCTTAACATAATTAAGACATGGTCTCTTTCCTTTCCATATCTCATATGGAGTGGTTGGCACGGTTTTGGTGGGAACCATATTCAATAGGTCTGCTGCTGTTTCCAGTGCATATCCCCAGAAGGAAATAGGTAACTCAGCTGTGCTCATCATAGAGCGCACCATATCCAATAGGGTGCGGTTCCTCCGTTCTGATACACCGTTGTGCTGTGGTGTATATAGAGGAGTCAGCTGAGAGAGAATCCCATTCTCTTTTAGGAAGTCCAGGAATTCATTGCTTAAGTATTCTCCTCCTCGATCAGATCGAAGGATTTTAATACTTTTTCCGGTTTGGTTCTCGACTTCTTGTTTATATTCTCTAAATTTCTCAAAAGCTTCTGATTTGTGTTTCATCAGGAACACATATCCGAATCTAGAGAGATCGTCAGTGAATGTAATGAAGTACGAAGAACCATCCCTGGCATGTATAGACATGGGACCGCATACATCACTATGTATCAGTCCCAAGAGTTCGGTAACTCTTTCTCCGTGTCCCGTAAACGGAGTTTTGGTCATCTTGCCTTTGAGACATGACTGGCAAGTGTCATAAGATGAAAATTCAAACGGATTTAAATATCCATCCTTATGCAACTTAGCTAGTCGTGTCGCATTGATGTGACCCAGTCTACAATGCCACAAGAAGGATTCGTTCAGTTCTGAACTCTTCCTCTTCTGTGTGTTTGTTATGCTGAGAACTGTTGATTGATTTAGAACATAAATGCCATTGCATAACGTGCCTGATCCAACCAACTTTTGGTTACGGAAAATGTTCAGAACATTGTCCTGTAATACAAAATTATATCCCTCTTTACTCAATAAAGAAACCGATATAATGTTGCATATCAGGTTCGGCATGTAATAGCATTCGTTCAGAACCAATGTATTACCAGTTGGTAATACAAGGTGATATTCCCCGACAGTCTTAGCTGCAAAAATTGCACCATTTCCAACTCTAATGTCTTTATCACCTTCTCCAAGTTCTCTACCTTTCCTGAGCCCATGTATCTGATTACATATATGGGATCCTGACCCGGTATCTAATACCCAGGACGTGGAGCAAATGGAGAAACAGTTCTCTGTAACGAACACACCCGAAGAAAATACATCATCATGTACTTTCTTCATTCGGGTGGCATGGGAATCCTGGTATTCCCCTAAGTCCTGATCATTCCTATAACTCTTATAAGAAAGAACGGAACCAACGTTCCCCAGCACAGTATAACATGCGGGTTCGGTCAATACATCCATATTATTATCTTTATTAGGGCATGACATGGTCGCTACCTGGAGAGAGAGAGAGAAGAAAACACTTTAGCGTATGCTCGTGCAAGATCAGATTGGTTATTATCTTATCTAATCAGGATGGCTCCCACTGGTTTTTATCAAATCTTCCTTCAAACCCTAAAAGGAAAGACTAGCCGGGATTAATTACACCCTACAACATCGTCGATCTTTCAGCCAGGCCAGTGTCAGTACTTTGAGGGAGGTCCCCCGTGCTTTCGCACGAACCTAATTAATGTAAACCTCGTTTTCCCAGAGGCGTAACCTCGTTGACACCTTTCTAGACACCTACTTGATCGGCTAATGTAATGTGTAAAACTCTCCCAGGAGTAACTCTTACTCGCAGCGGGTATCGGGATCCAACTATCTCATAGAAGGTATGCAATCTCATTGCAAATTTCAACACATGAAATTCCCGATAATATTTTGCCCCTAACCTCCTATGACCTTGACAAAGGCCAACAAACCATAGGATTCTAGTCAAGTTCAACCCGTCATTTCCTGATTGAATTAAACCCACCCGTACGACCCTTGACGCAGGCCAACAAAGTCGCACAACTACCCAAATCCAATCTGCATCATATGCATAAGCAGATAAATACTAGTTAGCTACCGCACACTACGCCTTGACGCAGGCCAACAAACGTAGCACGAATACTAACTACTACTTATCTGAAATGACGGAGGGCTACGACAGGTTTTTCTGAAAACCTATTGCGTAGTGAACTTGATATCGTTGTAGAATCAAATGAAGTTTTGAAATGGAGTGATTTTGAGGCTTTTCTAGTTTTGCTAAAGGGGTCACTCCCGGTGAAGGGATCGTCGGCCCTTTCCTCGTCGAATGAGATGCAGGATATATCATATATATCACTGTGCAAAACAGAAACTATAGAAGCAATAAAAAACAGACCGAGTATGTAGCATCTTCCAATTATTGCTAAAGGAGTCACTCCCGGTGAAGGGATCTCGGTCCTTTCCTCATCGAATAAGGTGCAGGATATATCATATATACCGCTATGCAAAGCAAGAACTGTAGCTACCTGTTTTGATTAAAATTTGATTCTACAACATCTTAGGTTTCTATTCTTTCATTAATCACATTAATGAAGTCCCATCATTTAAGTACCTAAACATCACAGATAAATACGACGTACACTTATGCCATCCGCATTCGCCTCGATGTCCCCTCGTGCACCGTTAGGTTAGGTAACTAACGGCAGAGCGGGGCAGGGCTAGTACGGGTGTAAAACATAAGTAACGTCTATATAATATATTATATATACTATATACTGTATCCATCACAGAACATCACATGATCACATCACAGATATCGCAGCAGAAGAAACATATGAAACATTGGATATACTAGGACGTCCGTGTTTTCAATACGAGCCAGTATAAAACACGGATTCCACGGTCGTGATGAATAGCCAATCCCACACCACTTGACCCCTACGAGAGCGGCAGGCAACCCTACCAATTCTAGGGTTAGGAGACCCGGACTCGACTCCTCGAGTTGGTCTCCCACTGGACCCCAGAACCCGGTTACTTGTGTTCCCCTCCTTGGGTCTATCCTAATGCGGAAAAGTAAATAATATACAAAAGGTGACAACTTCCGCTACCTGGAAGTGTCCCAATAAAAGAATATTACATACAAGTTTTTACATGAATGAAAATGAAAAACACTCATCTCACATAAAAAAACCCCGGCTATTCAAACACGACGATCCAATATAACATATCCAGCAACACATAACATCGCATGTCATCAACGTAAGTAAATATGCGCATCCCAATTGTCGTTGACATATAGCAATGAAACCGGCGATATCACATATTACACTTACGGTCACAGAAAAGAAAGTGTAAAACTGCAATATCTTGAATCCACATTCTTTTTAGACATCGTAAATGCGAAGTATCACACACCTCGTATTTCATGTCCTATAATATGAGTTCCACACATTGCATCACATTCCAGATAATTAGACAGTATTAAAGTTTTTGAACGAACCGTCAAATACTCAAGACTCACTAAAGCTCAACACTTGAGCGGAGTTCAAAAACCCGGAGTGTGACACGGTGGTAGCGGTCCAGCCGTAGAAGGGTCAAGCCAACGCCTCACATGTGGCACGCCGTACTACCCCAAACCCTAAGGTTCAAAAGGCAGTTCAAGACGGTCACATAATCGAGTTAAGGTTTGTTGTCTTCTAGAGGGTCCACCACAAACAAACTTGCACGAACCTCCAAAGGATTTAAACCCCGTGAAAAGTGAGCAAATGATACCCGTTCAAACACTTCATTACTTTCTAATTTACCAAAAAAAAAACACGAAATCAAAATTCCGATCGAATCGACGAGTCCAAAACCATCTCCAGAATTTTTCAGATCTAAATTCAGATTAAAAATACCCTAAAAATTATACAAGCAGAACCTAGCATTACAGTACGAAAATGATTCATTTATTGATCTGTATGGCCGCGGAACCGCGGCCTAAGCAAGCTTAGGCCGCGTTTCCGCGGCGGAAATCACTGTTCATGGAAAAAATTTTATACCGAAATTCTTAGTTTTACCTGCTGAATTTTTACGTATTTTTAATTCTGAAAAAAGTCAATTTTTGAAAAACGTCCAGAGAGCACCAAAAAACCGTATTTTTCGGTTCGATCGGAGTTTTGGCTTCGTAAAAAGGTCGCTTAATGTTCTAGGTCGGCTCTGATACCAATGTTGTGTTAGCATAGCACCTCATAAAGGGTATGGAAGCATCACATGAACCAAATATGTAGTCTTTAGGGTGCTAAGCTAATGAACATAGAATCGTTCCTAGAATCGATTAGGGTTTCAAATAAATTCCATATCAACATATGAAAGATAAGCTAGGATTTAGAGAGTACAACCTTTGTAGCTCCCTACGCTAGACTCCTCGGCTACTTGGGGGTTGAAAGAACTCCGCTTGAACTCCTCGACGTCACCGATGATCCACCCGGAGTCCGCTTTGTCCAAGCTTGCGACTTTCTCCGATCAAGTGAACGGAATCAAGTTAACACCCTAAACAAGTGGGCTAGACTTGTGTAGAATGGTGTTGTGGTTCTTTTTCTCACTTCAAAATCCAGTCTTGATGAGTATATTGCTCACTACTAAGAACTAGAGAGCAAAAAGAGAGGTTGATGAAGATGATGGCTTTTTGAAGAAGATGATAACTACAACTCGAAATGAAAATAGAAAAATATATCAATATATATTTTCCATCTATCATCTCAAACCATGGTTGAATCATTATTGTACTAGAGTTAAAACACAAAAGGAAATAAACCAAAGGTTAAAAGGTGTGTGAGAATGGTTAGGTCAAAAGAAGAGTGTAGAAGAAAACAATAATTAACCTTTTCTTTCCTTTTATGTTTAAACATAAATACAATAATAATTCATAAATAAAACCATGGTGTGAGTCTTATATTGCCACCATTTTCATATATATACAACTATGATAAATGTATGTATGCATGTATGTATGTATACACATCCATATGTGCATGAAACGAGAATGAAAGAAAAACATACATGCATTCATACATCCATCCAACACAACATAGGATTTCTAGTGAGCAACAAATGGTTAAATGATAAATCAACACTTGATTTACCAATCCGGCCATATTTCATATGACCCCTACTAAAAGCAAGCTGCCCGATCAATATACGGCATCCAATACGCGCATTTTAATCGGGTCCAGGCGCATATCGCATACGCGCACCACAACGTTTTGCCTGGACTAGGAAACTCCATTGTGGGACTCTGAGACTCGTCAATACGCCGGCAGTGGGTGATGATCATACCAAGCACCCCCAAGCCGCAAGCGGTCAGCTAAACGTAACGGCCACCCGGTTATTGAGCGATCAGAAGAGAACAAGCGAACCTGCTACAACTCCCGTCGAGCCGATCGGCGACACATCCCGTACAGTCCGGTCTCCTCGTCTGATATGTCGCATATCAAGTCTAGGGGTGGTAAACGTCAGACCCCAATAACCGATAAGTCATGCCGATGTGAGGCTCATAACGGGTCGAGAAACTACTGGTAACACTTACCGGCAAATCTCTGATCAGCCCTGGCCAGGGACTTCCCTGTTACGGCCAATCAAGCACAGCGCAACATCAACTCCCAATACCGGGAGAGACGAAACCCCTCCAATCGCTCATTGCCTCCATGTGACTCGGGACTGTACCCAAAAACCACCGTTTTGCACGCCGTCATGGACGTGGTAAGGTGGAGATCAAAGCACAGTGGGAATCACACAAGACTCTATGACGATTTCGGGTCTACAGACTAACCTGCACAAGTGTCACCTGAGAACTGCCATCTGACGTGAGGTATAATACCATCTGGGAGTTCTCGGCGAGTCCGTCCAGTGTACCCAGTCTCCACTGAGCACCCGTATACCATCTCTGATGTCATAACACCAATGGATATGGGATCATCCATCGCCCATCTCATGGGTCGAGAAGCGTATACGCTTGTCTACACTGGTATATCGATGCCCCGTCTCGATACACCTACGACTAGGGACCTTGAAGGATGTACTTATGGACTACCATGTCCCCACTAGTATGATCTGCATCATAGTCCAGGTAATCAAGTACACATCCTAAGGGCTTTACCAACATGTAACTAAAAACAGTTTAAAGAGACTAGTGTACATGTTAAGATAAAGAGCAACCAGATAGCATACTATCATATCGAGCAAGAAAGTTATCTCTATATATGTCCAAGCATCCAATATAATATACATCATCTGTACAATACTGGCCTCTAGGGCATACATACAACTAACAATCAAAGCTCAGTGGTAACTCACACGAGACAAATGCCGATCGCAGGTCCAAAGACTAACCTGTACACATGTCACCTGAGAACTTCCATCTGACGATAGGTATAGTACCATCTGGAAGTTCTCGGTGAGTCCGCCCAGTGTAGTCATTCCCAGTGAGCCCCTGCATACGATCTTGGGTGCATGAGACCAATGGCTGCGGGACCAACTATCCCCCGACTGGGCTAGAAACGTATACACTAGTCAACTCTGGAGTATCAATGCCCAGTCTCGATACTCACGCGACTAGGGACCATTTAAGGATGTGCTTATGGACTACCCTGCTCCCACAAGTATGATCGCCATCACAACGCAAACAGTCAAGCAAGGTCCTACGGGCTTTATCAACATGTAACCACAATATGTAATAACGACTATGACATATGCCATGTTAAGATAAAGAAAAACCATAATAGTATACTACCGTATCGTGTCTTTATCAATATGTGCAAGCTAGATATAACAACAATAGAAATAAATACACATATCCTGACAAAGACAAGTCAAATAATATATAATAAATCTGAGTAAGATTGTTATGTACATACATATCCCTAGCATCCATATGTATACATATACAATACTGGCCTCTAACGTATATATATCCAACACGTGAAGGAGAGGGCTCCCATTAAGTGGGAGCCCTTTTTGGCCCCCCTCACATGTTTAGCCCCATGTGAGGGGTCACATGCTAGCATGTGAGGGGTCACATGCTAGCATGTGATAACCCCCTAGCATATGAGGGCAGACTCCCATTAAATTGGAGCCCAGGTTCCCCCCTCTTTTTTTTATTTACTTTCCCTTTTCTTTTCTTCTTTCTTTTCTTTATTTTAATCTTTTTTTAAAAATAAATAAATAAATATTAAATAAATAGAAATAAATTATAAATAATATTTTAAAATTAAAAAAAAATTCTCTAAATATTTATATACTTATTTATTTTTATTTTTTTTATAGAAAAATATATATATGCTTTTTTTAACAAATGGAACAAAACAAAAAAAACACATACACCAACGCATCACATTGAGTTCGCATGGCCAGTTTAACCCGTCAATCAGAGCTTCGCTCGCTCCAAAGCAGAGGGGTAATTAGCGGCAACTTAGTCCGCGGCTGCCGGAGATTCGGATCCCCACAATCAATAAACCCCAGCCTACCCTAGGCAGGGGGAATCTGTAATGCGCCTGATAAGCGCGCCTATATTCCCATCTCAATGGGCTAACGAAAAACACCCTACAATACTCACGATTCGTTAGATTGAAAATATGTATGACTCGAGCCCAGTCTAAAATCTACCAATTAAACTACAGGACGAAGCTAAGAGACTAAACGAAAGGGGTAAGGAAATCCACCTAAGTCTGAGTCGATATATCTAGTAGTCGGTGATCTCGCCTCAATAGCGTCACGTACGATAAAACATATAATACGACATCCTCGAGTGAAGAGTGCGGATCTATTATCATAATTATATCTCGTACGGTAAACCCTTCGTACGGCATCCTAAAATTGGGGTACGGGTCAACTATCACATATACCTCAATATCCATATGGTATCATCATCATAATATCATGAACTGGGGTACTGATCTAAAGTCTAGTACATTCCTATACAATCCAACATATATATCCGCGTGTGTATGAAAACATATCGCCCAACGATCCACTCATATATCATGTCGTATATCATAGCACGACCCAATTCACATCACCGATCTCACGGCATCATGCCCAATCACATCGACTCATCTCCAAGTATCATATACTATCCTCATCATACGTGTATACGTACATGTATGTATGTATATATATATATATATCAACACTGTAAGTCGATGTACAACACCCCACGACTTGCGGAGAGGCAGAAAATTGAAAAACGATCTTGTTCTTTGCGTAAATATCGACTAACCGAGAATCTTTGCTAAACTATAACTAACAAGAAACATAGAAGTTGTTAACTACTTTGATAAGTGATTATACCTAATGAACCGTGTCCTTCTCCTTTTCTTTATCCACCTCCTTCTCGGCCTCCTCCACGTAATAGATGATCCACCCGAGAGCTATACTCCAAGCTTCACCTCTAACTTGAGGTAACTAGGTTTCTTAAAGTGCTAATCTAAGCAACCTAGGTGATATAGAGTTGGATTATGGATGTATTAGTCTAGCTAACCCTTGATCTCAACACATGAGAGGTTAGGGTTAGGGTTTGAAGAGAGAGCTTGAGAAGAGAGAAGGTGAGAATGATAATCAATTGAAATTGTTTCTCACTTCTAATATATCATGAAGCATAAAGAATATCAAAAAAAATAAATCAAATGATTTATCATCATGCTTCATTTAATATGTGCAATGAATCATCAAGTGAGTCATTAAGCAATAAATGCTTCATTAACTCACTTGAATGATTCATCTCATGAGTCACAAAATCAATTAATGCTAATGCCACCTAAACCCTCAAGTCACCATCCTTCTAGAAGCTTCCCGCGAAATTACGAGAACGCCCTTCCTATCCGTGAAAACACAGAAAAACTTTAGACTGTATAAATCCAATAACCTGATACTAGAAACTGGCTTAAACCAAAGCCGGCTAGTAAAAACTGTCCGAATGTCGTACGTGCGTAAACACACGTATGCATTCGAACCCTTGTCGTAAAACCATACGACCTCTATATCGTTTCTCCTGGAGTAGGGAAACTCTCTGTGTGGGAATCTAAAGACTCGACTACTACGCTGGCAGTGGGTTTAACCACAGACCGCAAGCGGCACTAGCTGTACGTAACGGTCCCCAGGTAGATGTCGATAAGAAGGCCGATGAGTAAACCCATCCGAACTCCTACTGAGCCTGATGTGACAATCTCCGTACAGTCCGGTCTGTTCGTCTAAGACTATCGCATATCGGGCCTAGGGGGCAACAAGCGTCAGTCCCCTAATAGCGGTATAAGTCGTGTCGGAGCGTAGCCCATTATACCCTGAGAAACAACTGGAACCTAAAAGTAAATCTCGCTTGCCCTGGCCTGGGCCTTTGCGTAATGGCTCTCTGACACAGCGCGATATCAACTCTCAATACCGGGAGAGACGAATCCTGTCTAACCGCCACTGCCTCCAAGTGCTCGGGACTGCACCCAACTGCTACCTGTTTGCACGACTCCTTTGAGCTGTGGTAGGGTAGCAATCTAAGAACAGTGGTACACACTCGAGGCGAAGTAGCAGTGTCAAGTCCGCGAACTATGCTGTACTCATGTCACCTAGGAACTGTTTAACTGACGACGGGAATAATACCAACCAACAGTTCCCCGCGAGTCCTGTCCGGTGTACCCGTAACCCAACAAGCACCTGTATACTATCTCCAGTACGACGTACTGACAGCTGTGGGACATACCATCTCCCCAACTGGGATGAGAAGCTTACACACTAGTCTACTCCGGAGTATCGATGCATTGTCTCGATAATCCTACGACTAGGGACCTGAAAAAGGATGTGCTTGTAGACTACCCAGCCCCCACTAGTGTGACTGCCATCACAACGCTGGTAGTCAAGCAAGATCCTAAGAGCTCTATCAATACGTATACTCACATATTAAGATAGATAAAACCAAGTAGCATACTACCTTGTTTAGCAAGACTGTTATATAACTGTGAATATCCCAAGCTTCCATTAAGTAATATACAAGCTAGTATGATACAATAATGGCCCCTAGGGCATATACACTAACAATCTCCCACTTGCACTAGGGCCATGTCCTGGCATATCGAAGACTGATGATCTCGAGTAGCCTCTCGAACTGAATCTGAGGTAGGGCCTTCGTGAATGGATCAACAATGTTCTCTTCAGTAGCAAATCTCCGGACCTCGATCACCCGACGATCAATGATCTCCCTGATCAGGTGATACCGCCTTAAGATGTGTCTGGACTTCTGATGGGACCTTGGTTCCTTCGCTAAAGCTATAGCTCCGTTGTTGTCGCAATACAGAGGTATTGGATCAACAATGGTAGGAACCATCTGAAGTTCTGTTAGGAACTTCTTCATCCAGACCGCTTCTTTTGCGGCATCGCAAGCAGCAATATACTCTGCTTCCATCGTCGAGTCAGCAATGGTGTCCTTCTTGGAACTCTTCGAGCACACCGCCCCTCCATTGAGGGTAAAGACATAACTTGACATGGACTTGGAATCGTCCTTATCACTCTGAAAGCCGGAATCAGCAAAGGCCTCCATCTTGAGGTCTTTTCCGCCGTAAACCAAGAACATCTACTTAGTCCTTCTCAGGTACTTGAGAATGTTCTTTACTGCTATCCAGTGCTTCTCCCCTGGGTCTGACTGATACCGGCTTACCACGCTCAGTGCGTAAGCTACATCTGGTCTGGTGCACAACATCGCATACATTATAGAGCCTACCACAGAAGCGTAGGGTATAATAGACAAGTGTTCCCTTTCCAAATCAGTCTTGGGAGACATCTCTTTGGATAGGGTGATTCCGTGACAAGCCGATAGATTACCGCGCTTAGAATCTTCCATACTGAATCTTTTCAGTATAGTGTTGATATACCTAGACTGCGAAAGTCCCAACATCCTCTTGGATCTATCACGATAGATCCGGATCCCCAGAATGTAAGAGGCATCACCCAGGTCTTTCATGGAGAACCTGTGTGACAAGAATCCTTTGACAGATTGTAGCATAGGTGTAACATTTCAAAAAGATAAAATATTAGTTTTGGGAATTTTTATAATTTAATATTATTTTATTGAATATTTTAATATGTTGGTATTATTAAATACAAATAAATGGGAAAATTTTTAGAAAATTATGGAAAATTCTAAAATAGGGTAAATTAGAGAATTATGCCATTTCTAAGTTTAATTGATTAGTTATATGCTAATTTAGTGTTAATCGCGATTAAAAATCGCTAATCGGCTTTTTAGCAATTTTGTGCAAAACATGCACATATCTTTTCTACACTTGTGCATTTTCACCATGAGTTGTTTTGGGGTTACTATTTATGTGAGAAAGGATTTTGAGAGAATAAGAAAAGAAAAGGGTTTTAGAATAAAGAATGAGGTTTGGTGAGAAAGAGAGGTATGGGCTTCTTTGACCAAGACTTGGCCATCTCCTTCATTTCCTTCACTCATCTCTCTCTCCCTCTTCAGCCTTGCTGCTGCTGCTCCTCCCTCACTTCCCTCCCCTCTTCAAAGCCCTCTAAACACATCCTAAACAACTCCAAAGCCCAATCTCCATTTCTTTAAATGTGTGCACAAGCTCTTGATCTACACTTTGGACTAAAGAAGCAAGGATTTTGGCCACTAGGGGCAACTCAAGAAAATTCTTGAGTTTCCAAATGAGGTATTTACTGAACCCTTAGCTTAGTTTTAGCATTACTTTCACCCCCATGTTGTGATAGAACGGATATTGTTTGATATTGTGGATTTGAGGATAACCAAGTTAGGGTTTGAGGGAAACTTGTGTTGTATTGTGAAATTGAGCTCAGTTGAGGTTATATAAACACTCTAGTGCATGAATTGAGACCCTAACCTGATGCTTAAACCCAGAATACTGATTTTAGAAATCGATATCGGAGAATTTGTGAAATCTGTGAAGGGTATATTGAATATGCTATCACCCGAGACACCTTAAATTAAAATTGATTGGACAGTGACATGTGCAGGCACCCAGGAAGCTACCACCAAGACCCCAGCCCCTACTTCCTTTTCCCGGCCGCAAACTTAACCCATTTGGCCGCAATTTGCGTCCTGGACCCCACCAAATTGTCTCGTTTTTGTTTTGGTGCCCCCTCACCAGTAGATTAGACCCCTAGCATATATAGATTTGTCTACTTTGACCTAGGGTGAAATCTGGAACATATTTCCTAAGTTACTGTTTTGGATTCGTATTTCCGTATTCCGTATTTTTAAGTCTGAATTTGTGTCTTGTGTTTTACCTCGACTATTTTGCGTTTATACGACGATATAGAGGATTTATTGATGGTTTTGAAGGCGTGCTATAGGTTCTAACCTATAGGCCTCTTATCGTATCGTTTTGGGTTTCGTGTGCCGTTTTAGCTTTGATTAGGTTTTAATGCGCATATACGACACTTTGATGTGTAGGTACCCTATGAAGACTACGGGACGACAAGCAAACGCGTGGTGACATCGAAAGATGGAGACGCAAGGTGAGTAGATTATATCTACTGGGGAAAGTCTGGTGGATGGCGTATAGCACCCCTGCAGTCCGTAGTTGTGATATTATTTCTATGATAGTTAGGTGTACTATGGACAATGTAGGGTTAGAAGTAACTAGTGTAGTTCATAGTCGCGGACTCTAGAATAGATTTACACCTACACGCACACCCTTGCATATTCATTATACTTGCACTGTGTTGATGATATTGGATGACATTGGAGATGAGTCGATGATGTTGGGCCTTGTGCCGCGAGATCGGTGATTTGATGTGATTCGTATTTGGGATACGATACGCGATCTTTAGCGGGCCTTGGGACGTGTGTTTACACATGCATTTATATAGACGGTATCGATTGTACTAGACATAGATCAGTACCCCAGATTATGTGATATGATGATAGTGATACCTGAGACGTGATGAGATAGTGTGATATTGACCCGTACCCAGCTATTGGGATGCCGTACGACGATTTACCGTATGAGCCTATATTGATGACAGATCCACGCTCATGACTCGAGGATGTCTTACGATATACTGTATCGTACGCGATATTATTAAGGCGGGATCACCGACTAGTATATCTATATATATCGACTCAGATTTAGGTGGTTTCCATACCCCTCCTGATTGACCTGATACTTAGATCTGTAATTTGCATAGTAGATTCTTCACTATGGTGTTGATTATTTGATTTCAGCATATTCATGCTATTCGCATTGCTTGCATATGTTTATTGCTATATTATTATCATGCTGTTAGCACACCAGCACCATTATCGATGATGCGTATGTTCCACGTACACATTGCCGGCTCACACACTTCATCATCGATAATTGCCATGCCACTACACTGTAGTACTGTTGCATCAGGACATGATTCTTGCATGCCATATTGTACACTTATACCTGTACACAATCATAGAGGATTTTGACTGATTAGGGATTTGGGAACCGCAAGATGTTTATATGCGCATACTATTATTCCATGCTGCAGGATATATTGTTGCTTGCATTTCACTTATATTGTCACATGCATCTTGCTTTCTGATTTGCGCATTGAGATAGGTTGTTTCTATGATATTTCTGGCATTGAGAGAGGGCTGACCCGGACTGACGGATGCCCGATATATTGAGAGAGGGCTGACCCGGACTAACGGATGCCTGATATATTGAGAGAGGGCTGACCCGGACTGACGGATGCCCGATATATTGAGAGAGGGCTGATACGGACTGACGGATGCCCGATATATTGAGAGAGGGCTGACCCGGACTGACGGATGCCCGATATATTGAGAGAGGGCTGACCCGGACTGACGGATGCCCTATATATTGAGAGAGTGGGCTGGCCCGGACTGACGGATGCCCGGTATGTAAGGATTTACGTGCCGATGCTAGGCACAGGTTTTCATGATGTTTTCGAGTGTCGATGCTAGGCACTCAGGTTCCATGCTTTTGGTTATATCCTCATATTTTCCATGCATATGCTTTATGACATTTACATGCATGATGCTTATTGTCATTGGGTGACGGGTGGACGGGTTCCACGTTTTTACAGACTTGATCACATACAGACTGGATTTACATTGATCATACTTCATTTGTATATATAACAGGGTATGAGGGCGCTGTTATATATACCCTTACACCAATATTAGTTGTATGGGACGCTAATATATGTGTATTGATACTTTATCATTTTTACTTCATGCCGACATACCTTACATCTATGACATGTTATTACCTGAGTACTTGGCACTACATACATGCTTAGATGTTACGTTGCCACTTTATCATGCTTCATACGTACTCTTGTGGTTTATATCACTGATTGTTGACCTAGGTTTATGTATTGCATTCGGTTTCTGCTTGTAGATATTCTCTATTCACGAGTTGGCAACTCACCCCCGTTGTGCCACAGTTCTTGCAGGTTTTGCCGTACAGGTTTCATTGCGGCATTTCTGGCACATTGCTTCCTTGCGGGTGAATTGCATTTGGTAGGTGGTTTCTTTTGCATCAAGAACCACCATTGTACTTATATTATTCATTGTATCTAGAATTTCCATCAACCAAAACTTGTATATTGTTTCAGACTTAGACACTAGTGATGTATTATTCGGCCTTAGAGTCGCGCTTAGTAGTATTGCGGTTTTCATGCTTACTGAGTTTCTTTTGGATTTGATCCTCGCCTTTCGACGCTGTATATTATTGTTGCTTGTGTGGTTGTGACCGTCGATTGGCGAAGAGCTAGTTCCCGCTTGGGGATGCCTTTTATCATTATATATATGTTGTGCTTGTTGTACCCCATTCGGGGCCAGTATTTACAAAAGAAACTCTGCCGAAATTTTTAGAAAAGACTTTACCTTTTAAAAATGCACATTCGGCTTAGGTATTTAAAAACCTTCACTTCTTTAAACCGGTTTCTTTATTTACTCTTAAAATGGTTTTAGATTTCTGGGCTTTTGGCTTACTTGGATCAGATGGGGTCCTATAGACTTCATATGGTTCAAGGGCCAGTCACGTGCTCTTTCGGGTCGTGACAATAGCAATGTCATTTCCTATCAATAGAATGTCATCTCCTATCAATAGAATGCCATCCACGTACAAGACGAGAAATACGACAGTTCGTGCTACAACTTTACTATATATACATGGTTCATCTGGATTTTTGATAAAGTCATATTCTTTGACTGTTTCATCAAAACAGATGTTCCAACTCCGCGATGCCTGCTTTAGTCCATAAATGGACTTAAGCAACTTGCATACTTTCCCGCTGCTCCCACTCTGATTGAAACCTTCTGGCTGATCCATATAGACGCACTCTTCTAAATTACCATTCAGAAAAGCCGTCTTTACGTCCATCTGCCATATTTCATAATCATGGAAGACAGCAATAGCAAGAAGGACCCGAATGGATTTGAGCATAGCCACTGGAGAAAAAGTTTCGTCATAGTCCAAACCAGGTCTTTGACGAAAACCCTTTGCAACAAGTCTAGCCTTATAGGTTTCCACCTGTCCATCTACACCAATCTTTTTCTTGAAGATCCATTTGCATCTTATGGGTTTTACCCCATCTGGAGCAAATTCCAAAGTCCATACTTTGTTGGTGCACATGGACTCCATTTCGGTCCGCATTGCATCTAGCCATCATACCGAGTCGCCGCTTTGGATGGCCTGCTGGAAGCTAGTAGGTTCATCATCATCTATGACGCAATCCTCTATATCCCCATCTATGAGAAAACCGTAGTATCTCTCAGGCGGATGAGACGGCCTACTACTCCTGCGGAGGGGTGCAGGAATGTCCTGTTCTTTTTGAACTACTGGTTCTACCAAACTTTCAGTAGTAGTTTGTGGTTCTGGAATTTCTTCCAGTTCTATTTCGCTCCCACTTATTTTCTTTTCTAAAAACTGATATTCTAGAAAATGGGCATTACGAGAAACAAAAACCTTTTGTTCCTCTGCGTAATAGAATAGATACCCCTTGGAGTTCTTTGGATATCCCACAAACTTACACTGTACTGATCGTGCCTCGAGCTTGTCCACATGCTGCTTTTTAACAAAAGCTGGACATCCCCATATCTTCAGATACTGAAGATAGGGTTTCTTCCCACTCCACATCTGATATGGCGTGGTAGGCACAGTCTTGGTAGGAACCATGTTCAAAAGATATGCCGCTGATTCTAGCGCATAACCCAAGAAAGATCGCGGTAACTCAGCATTACTCATCATGGAACGTACCATATACAATAGGGTTCGATTCCGTCTCTCCGATACACCGTTATGCTGTGGAGTGTATGGAGGAGTAAGCTGAGAGAGAATTCCTTTCTCTTTTAGGTAACCTAGGAACTCGGCACTTAAGTATTCACCACCTCGATCAGATCTTAGTGTCTTGATACTTTTGCTGGTTTGTTTTTCTACTTCATTCTTATACTCTTGGAATTTCTCAAATGCCTCGGATTTATGTTTCATCAGATAAATGAATCCGTACCTTGAGTAATCATCCGTAAAAGTAATGAAATAGGAAAAACCACCTCTTGCATGTGTAGACATTGGACCACATACATCGCTGTCTATGAGTCCTAAGAGCTCGCTCTCTCTTACTCTATGTCCAGTGAATGGAGTCTTTGTTATCTTTCCTTTGAGACATGATTGACAAGTGGCATAAGTTTGATATTCAAATGAGTCCAAATATCCTTCTCTATGTAACTTAGTCAGTCTTGTCTCTTTGATGTGACCTAGTCTACAATGCCATAAGAAAGCCTTATTTAAATCTGGAGACTTTCTTTTTAGTGTGTTCTGGACATTGAAACTTTGGAGTTGGTTTAAGACATATATACCGTTATCCAGTGTACCGGACCCAATCAAACTATGATTAAGGTGGATGTTAACAACATCACTTACAAACGTGAAATCATAACCTTTATTTGATAACAAGGAAACTGATATGATATTACACGTTAAGCTAGGTACACAAAAACAGTTATGTAAAACCAAAATGTGTCCACTCGTCAATCCCAGGTGATAATCCCCTACGGACACAGCTCCCACGCTAGCTCCGTTAACAACTATCAGGGTCATATCACCATCCTTCAGCACTCTACGGTTTCTCAGTGTCTGCAATGAATTGCATATATGAGATCCTGATCCGGTATCCAATACCCAGGAAGTAGAGTTGATTGACAGACAATTCTCAATTACAAACACACCTGAAGTCGAAGCCACAACTTGCTTCGGTTCCTGGTTCTTGGCGTTCCACGCCTTGCAGTCTTTCTTCCAGTGCCCTTTCCTATGACAATAGAAGCACTCATCCGGGCCACTACTGGTACCGCAAACTTTTTCTTTTCCTTTGCTCCTACCTTACTAACACCTCCTATAGGTTTGGTGGCGGCCTTCTTCTTCCTTCCTTTGGCCCTAGCCTTGGACCCGGAAGAAGAAGCACCGCTAACAAACATAGCGGGTGTTTCCCTTGCCTTCTGCAAGGTGCCCTCTGCACTCCTCAACATGTTAAGGAGTTCTGGAAGTACAACTTCTTTTCTTTGAATGTTGAAATTCAGAATAAACTGGGCATAGGTGGAAGGAAGGGACTGGAGAATCAGGTCTGTATAGAGCTCATTAACCAAAGTCGTCCTAAGGTCTGCGAGCTCTTCTATATAGCCAATCATCTTTAGGACATGTTCTCCTACCGATGATCCGACGGCCAACCTCGCTCGAAAAAAGTTCTTTGAGGTCTCATAACTTGCTATACGAGATTGCTCTCCATAAAGTTCCTTTGTATGGAGAAATATGGCATCAAGATCCATATCCTCGTGCCTCCTCTGATGTTCATTGTTCATCGAGGCAAGCACGATGCACTTGGCCTTCGCAAAATCATACTCCCAGGTTTTGCGGATTTCCTTATCCGCATTACTGGATTTGGGACCTGAGACTGCAGGTGCTTTAGCGGTGAGGACGTACCCCAATTTGTCATAGGTCAAAGCCATTTTGACATTCCGCAGCCAATCTTTATAGTTTGGCCCTGTCAGTATATTTTTCTCTAAAAGTAACTTAAGTCCAGTCATTTTCAGGGTCGCTGTAAGTAGGAGAGAGAGAAGAAACACTTTTATCATGATGCTCTTGCAAGTTTAGAGTGGTTTTTAATTTATCTGAACTGGATGGCTCCCACTGTTTCTCGAATCCTTCCTCAAACCATAAAAGAAGAATTAGCTAGGACTATTCTCACCGTACAATACTTGCTTAACCGTTCAGCCAGGCCGGTGTCGGTACTTCGATGGAGGTTTTCCAACGCTTTCGCGAAGTTCCTTAATTAAATAACCTCTTTTCTCTCCGGGCGTAGCCCCGCTGACACCTTTCTTGACACCTACTTGGTTTATAGCATTGATCGTTAAGTGACGAATCTCCTGATGAGTAGCATATACTCACAGTAGGATCGGGATCCAAATATCATCGTATGATAATGTTGAAGGAATCCTACCAACATTCATCAAACTCCAAATGGTATGCATCTCTTTGCAAATTTCAGTTTCTTTAGAAATTCCCGATATAAATTTTTGCCCCATGCTCTTATGACCTTAGCGTTGGTCAAAATGTCATAAGTCACATGTCAAGTTCTACCCATCATTATCTTGTTAATTTGAACCCATCCATACATATCCTTGACGTTGGCCAAAATGATAATACGACTGTTCCAAACTAACTCATCTATCTATGCAACAAATGAATACCCAGCAGCTACCAAACACTATGCCTTGGCGTTGGTCAAAATACATAGCTTGAATACTACTGAATACCCAAATGAAATGACGGAGGGCTACGAATGGTTTTGGCAAAACCGTGAACGTAGTGAACTTGATATGACCGAAGGAACCTGATAGCTTTTAAAAGGAGTGGTTAAAGCTCCGCAATTAAAAAATTTCTTATGTTTTAAAATAACTGAGTGGTTTCTTTTAAATTGTTCCAACGATTCAACTTTTGGTTTATTTTCTTTGCATTAATAATAATGCGTCCCATCATTAACCTATCATTACAGAAAACAACGAAAATACAACGCCCTCTTATGCCATCCGCATTCGCCACTGGGTCCCGTCATCACCCGTTAGATTACTTAACTAACGGCAGAGCGGGGGCTGGGCTAGCGCGGTTGTAAAACATAAGTGACGTCTAAATAGCAATCATATATAGATATTGTACATTCGTCAGACGCAATAATAGGCATTCCAGATCACAGATGAACATTATTGGATATGCAAGCAATCCGCGTTTCTTTTGAGCCTGCAACGAAAGACGGATTACACAGTTGTGATGAATAGCCATTAATCCACCCTAGACCCCTACGGGTACGGCAAACTACCCGCCAAGTACCCGAAGTGAAGCGGTCTCTCTCAACAACGTGAGTAGGCCACTAAACACTTCAAAATACCCAGTAATTTGTGCACCCCACCTTGGGTCTATCCTAGGAGCAAAAACAGTAAAATGAAATAATACAACGGTGGCTACAACCGCAACCTGGATGTGCCCCGCAAAATAATATTACAACATATTACAATTACATCGAATGAATGAATATAATAACCCATCTCAAACCCCGGCTAATCATCACAACAATCCAATACAGTTCATAACTACAAACAGTAAAATCCATTACAGAAATGTGCAACCCCCTGCCAACCGACATACTAGCAGTTAGGTGAGGTTTACGAACACATTATACAGTTCACAGATATAACCAAATTACCAAACATCGTATAATTTCGATCGAGCAAACATATCATATTCTACTCCAAAACTTCTCTGTGCACCAGAGACTTGAGCAGAATTTAAACATTCCAGAAAAGAAAAAAACATCACGGATGAGCCACTGGAAAAACTTCGGCTGAATCGGCTCCAACTCGGCCGCGGATCCGCGGCGGATCGGTAGGATCGGCCGCGGTTCGGCGGCGGATCGGCCGATTCATTAACCCAATTTTTTCTAGTGTTCTTATATTTCTCTGTAGGTTATTCTACAGGTCCCTGAAAAATTTTTAGAGCCTATTTTAAAATCGACAGAAACTTAGTGATATCGATGTCTTTTTTGGTTCGTTTTGCGTTTGAAATTCATACGACTTTGCTAATGAGTTAATTATTGTTTAGCGAGGCTCTGATACCACTGTAAGTCGATGTACAACACACCACGACTTGCGGGGAGGCGGAAAATTGAAAAACGATCTTGTTCTTTGCGTAAACATCGACTAACCGAGAATCTTTGCTAAACTATAACTAACATGAAACATAGAAGTTGTTAACTACTATGATAAGTGATTATACCTAATGAACCGTGTCCTTCTCCTTTTCGTTATCCACCTCCTTCTCGGCCTCCTCCATGTAATAGATGATCCACCCGAGAGCTATACTCCAAGCTTCACCTCTAACTTGAGGTAACTAGGTTTCTTAAAGTGCTAATCTGAGCAACCTAGGTGATATAGAGTTGGATTATGGATGTATTAGTCTAGCTAACCCTTGATCTCAACACTTGAGAGGTTAGGGTTAGGGTTTGAAGAGAGAGCTTGAGGAGAGAGAAGGTGAGAATGATAATCAATTGAAATTGTTTCTCACTTCTAATATATCATGAAGCATAAAGAATATCAAAAAAAATAAATCAAATGATTTATCATCATGCTTCATTTAATATGTGCAATGAATCATCAAGTGAGTCATTAAGCAATAAATGCTTCATTAACTCACTTGAATGATTCATCTCATGAGTCACAAAATCAATTAATGCTAATGCCACCTAAACCCTCAAGTCACCATCCTTCTAGAAGCTTCCCACGAAATTACGAGAACGCCCCTCCTATCCGTGAAAACATGGAAAAACTTTAGACTGTATAAATCCAATAACCTGATACTAGAAACTGGCTTAAACCAAAGCCGGCTAGTAAAAACTGTCCGAATGTCGTACGTGCGTAAACACGTGTATGCGTCCGAACCCTTGTCGTAAAACCATACGACCTCTATATCGTTTCGCCTGGAGTAGGGAAACTCTCTGTGTGGGACTCTAAAGACTCGACTACTACGCTGGCAGTGGGTTTAACCACAGACCGCAAGCGGCACTAGCTGTATGTAACGGTCCCCAGGTAGTTGTCGATAAGAAGGCCGATGAGGAAACCCATCCGAACTCCTACTGAGCCTGATGTGACAATCTCCGTACAGTCCGGTCTGTTCGACTAAGACTATCGCATATTGGGCCTACGGGGCAGCAAGCGTCAGTCCCCTAATAGCGGTATAAGTCGTGTCGGAGCGTAGCCCATTACACCCTGAGAAACAATTGGAACCTACTAGTAAATCTCGCTTTCCCTGGACAGGGACTTTGCGTAATAGCTCTCTGACACAGCACAATATCAACTCCCAATACCGGGAGAGACGAATCCTGTCTAATCGCCACTGCCTCCAAGTGCTCGGGACTGCACCCAACTGCTACCTGTTTGCACGACTCCTTTGAGCTGTGGTAGGGTAGAAATCTAAGAACAGTGGGTCACACTCGAGGCGAAGTAGCAGTGTCAAGTCTGCGGACTATGCTGTACTCATGTCACCTGGGAACTGTTTAACAGACGACGGGTAAAATACCAACCAACAGTTCCCCGCGAGTCCTGTCCGGCATACCCGTAACCCAACGAGCACCTGTATACTATCTCCAGTACGACGTACTGACGGCTGTGGGACAGACCATCTCCCCAACTGGGATGAGAAGCGTACACACTAGTCTACTCCGTAGTATCGATGCCTTGTCTCGATAATCCTACGACTAGGGACCTGAAAAGGAATGTGCTTGTAGACTACCCAGCCCCCACTAGTGTGACTGCCATCACTACGCTGGTAGTCAAGCAAGATCCTAAGAGCTCTATCAATACGTATACTCACATATTAAGATAGATAAAACCAAGTAGCATACTACCATGTTTAGCAAGACTGTTATATAACTGTGAATATCCCAATCTTCCATTAAGTAATATACAAGCTAGTATGATACAACAATAGCCCCTAGGGCATATACACTAACAAACACATCCACACACACACACACACACACACACACACACACACACACATATATCTATATATATATATATATATCATATACACCAAAACATAACCCGTGTGTGCATGTGTTTGTGTATACCTTATTCTATGGTTCGCGACTAAGAACTAACTAAAAACATTTCGTCCAATTACACTAAAACTAACCCATGCTCTCCTAAAATCTTTCTGTAAAATTATCCACGTTTCACAAAAACACATATATAAATATATAACATATCATATGCTACACTACGAACTGCGGGGGTGATATACGCCATCCACCCGACTTCCTCCAGTAGATATATATCTACCCACCTTGATCCGTTCTTGTCGAAGTCGATGACGCCACGCTCATTCTTGTTGTTCAAATTCCACTTGAGGGTACCTATATATATACACACATATCATCGTAAACAGAAATCACGTACGAAAACCAAAACAGCACACGAATCACACATAGGTTAAAACCTATGGTCTACACATGCAAAAGAACTAAATAACCCTCGATATCGACGTACAAACGCCAATCGATCAAGAAAAAACACATTATCCAAAGTTCAAGTCATTTAAAGGCCGCAAAACAAAACAACAACTCAAGAAAATGGTTCCAGATTTTGTTCCAGGTGAAATTAGCCAATTCTGCATATGGGGTAGGTCTAATTTTCCTAAGATGGAGCCATGGACCAAGCACGGGGCGATTTCATCGCACCAAGGCTGCAATTTGTGGCCAAAACTTGATAATTTGCGGCCACAGTAAAGGGTTAGGGTCTCGGGTCATGGGTATAGCTTCTAGGTTGCCTGCACACCTCTCAGTAATTGCTACTTTACTTAAAGAGCCCCCGGGTGATAGCAGATCTCGAAACAGCATCACAATTCCTACACAAATCCGATATCAGGGATTTCTAAGTTTGTGAATTGGGGTTTTACTCTCAGGTTTTGTCCAGGTTTTAACACTAAAGGAGTTGTAGTTACCAATTACACCTCAATACACAATCACAAACAAAATCATGCCCTAAACCTCATCTTGGAATTTTCCAAGATCACTAAAGCTCACTATATGGATTCTAAACTAAACTAGAAGCTAAAGAAACTTAATTACTAAGCTAATGGTGTAGGAAATACCTCATTTGGCAACTCAAGAAAATTCTTGAGTTGCCCCAAGTGCTCAAAATCCAAACTTGCTTGATCTCCCATGCTTGTAGTGATCTTGTGCACATTTTTTGTGAATAGGGTGCAAGGTTTTGATATGGTTTTTTTGGTGTAGTGAAGAGGTAGAGGAGGTAGAGGAGAGGGCAACCATGAGAGGAAAGATGAGGAGAAAATGAAGAAGATGAAGTGAAGGCACAAATGAGGTAAGGGTCAAAGAACCCCTCACCCTCTCTCTCTCTCTCCTAAGCCCATGCTTCCCCCATGCCACATTCTTTATTCATATCTTTTCTTTTCTTTTCTTTATCTTTTCCGTTTTAAACCAAAAATAATAATACCCATATACATATAAAAGAAAAGCAAAATGCCATGGTTCATAGAAATTGAAAAATATGTCTTGAAACATGACATGGTGCATGTCACATGAACAAAACAAAATCAAGGCATGATTAGTGAACATTAATCAAGTTTATAAATAACTTGTATATAATTAATTATAAAGAATTTATAATTTGCCTAAATCACATAAATCCCTCCAAAAATCACAATTCAATTTAATTTTCCAATTTATCGGTATATAGTTATACCCTTTCATCAAAACAAATCCTTGTACTTAATAATATTCCTGAAACTTATTAATTTAATTATTTTAAATTCTAAAATAATATTTTCTTTTTCTGAAATGTTTCAATATGTCTGAATCTTGAGAGATGATCAGTGAATATAATGAAGTACGAAGAACCAAGCCTGACATTTGTAGACATAGGACCGTATACATCATCATGTATACGTCCCAAGAGTTCGATAACTCTTTCTCTGTTTCCAGTAAATGGAGTATTGGTCATTTTACCTTTGTGACAAGACTGGCAAGTATTATAAGATGAAAATTCGAACAGATTCTCATATTCATCCTTATATAACTTAGCTGGTCGTGTCACATTGATATGACCTAGTCTACAATGCCATAAGAAGGATTCGTTCATCTCTGAACCATTCCTATTGTGTGTGTTCTACATACTTTGAACTATAGTTTGATTTAGAACGTATATGCCATTACATAACATGCCCGATCCAATCAACTCTTGATTCAGGAAAATGTTCACAACATTATCCTCCAATACAGAATTATATCTTTCTTTAACTTAATAAAGAAACCGATGTAATGTTGTATATCAGGTTCGGTATGTAATAATATTCGTTCAGAATCAATATATTTATACAAGGTGATATTTGCCAACTGATTTAGCGGCAACACTTGCACCATTCTCTATACTTAGAGACATATCACCAATTCCCAGTTCTCTACCTTTCTATAGCCCATGTAACATATTATATATGTGGGATCCTGATCCGGTATCACATACCCAGGACGTAGAGGATACTGAGAAACAGTTCTCGGTTATGAACACACCCGAAGAAGATGCATCAACATACTCATTCCTCGAATGGGTGGCATGGGAATCCGGATATTCTCCTATTTCCCGCTCGGGCTTATAACAATTATATGATAGAGCGGCACTAACGTTCCCTAGCTCAGTATAATAAGAAGGTTCGGTCAATGCATATATATTATTATCTTGATTAAGGCGTGACATGGTCGCTACCAGGAGAGAGAGAGAAGAAAACACTCTGCGTGCGTTCTTGCAAGATTAGATTAGTTATTATTTTATCTAATCAGGATGGCTCCCAATGTTTTTATCAAATCTTCCTTCAAACCCTAAAAGGTAAGCTAGCCAGGATTAATTATACCCTACAAGTTCGGGGATCTTTCGACCAGGCCAGTGTCGGTACTTTGAGGGAGGTTCCCTGTGCTTTCGCACGAACCTAATTAAAATAAACATCGTTTTCCCATGGGCGTAACCCTGTTAACACCTTTCTAAACACATACTTGATCGGCTAATTGTAAAGTGCAAAACCCTCTCAGGAGTAACTCTTACTCACAGTGGGTATCGGGATCCAACTATCTCATAGAAGGTATGCAATCTCATTGCAAATTTCAACACTTGAAATTCCTGATAATATTCTGCCCCGAGCGATCTATGACCTTGACAAGGTCAACAAACCATAGACCGCAAGTCAAGTTCAACCCGTCATTTTCTGATTGAATTAAACCCACCCGCACGACCCTTGATAAGGTCAACAAGGTTGCACGACTACCCTAATCCAATCGCATCATATGCTTTGCAGATAAGCACTAATCATCTACCGCACACTACGCCTTGGCAAGTTCAACAAACGCAGCACGAATACTAAATACTACTTATCTGAAATGACGGAGGGCTATGACAGGTTTTTTAGAAAACCTTTTGCGTAATGAACTTGATATCTTCGTAGAATCGAGTGATTTTGAAAAGGAGTGTTTTTAAGGCTTTTGCGAGTTTTGCTAAAGAGGTCACTCCCGGTTAAGGGATCTCGGCTCTTTCCTTATCAAATAAGGTGCAAGATATTTCAAAAATACCACTATGCAAAGCAAGAACTGAAAAAGCAGTTAAAAGAAAAACCGAGTGGGTTGTAGTATCTGCCAGTTTCGCTAAAGAGGTCACTCCCGGTGAAGGGATCTCGACTCTTTCTTTATCGAATAAGGTGCTGGATATTCTACGAGGAATACCGCTATGCAAAACAAGAACTAGAGCTACCAATTTTTAAAACAAGTTTCTACAATATCTTTAGTTTTCTTTTATTTCATTAATCTCATTAATGAAGTCCTATCATATTATGCTTCCTAAGCATCACAAAAGAAACGAAAGCATCAATATTTACAATATATCATGATATATATAATATAAGCATTCGTCTCAACATATAAAGTGATCACATCACAGAATATCAGCAGCAGAAGAACACATATGAAATATTGGATATACTAGGAATTCCGTGTTTTAATTAAGCCATTAAAAAAACGCGGATTCCACGGTCGCGATGAATAGCCAAACCCACATCCCTAGACCCCTATGAGAGCGGCAAGCAACCCTACCAATTCTAGAGTTTGGAGACCCGGTCTCAACTCCTTGAGACGGTATCCCACTGGACCCTAGAACCCGGTTACTTGTGCTCTCCTAATGGGGAAAAGTAAATAATATACATCAATGGTGACATCATCCTCAACCCGGAAGTGCCCTAATAAAATAATGTTACATACAAGCTTTTACATGAATGAAAATGAAAAACTCTCATCTCACATAAAAACCTCCGGCTATTCAAAACACGACAATCCAATATAACATATCACAGCAACACATAACATCACATGTCATCAACGTAAGTAAATATGCATATCCCAATTGTCGATGACATATAGCAACGAAACCGGCGATACACCACATATTACACTTACGGTCGCAGAAAAGAAAGTGAAAAACTACAACAATTGGAATCCGCAACCATCTTAGACATTATAAATCCAATGTATCACATACTTTGGATTTCATGCCCAACCAAATGAATTCCTTAGACATCACATGCCTAACAATTATAAACCCCACATTTTTGTCTCGATATTGAAAACACTTTTCAATAACCAGTCGGGTAATTCAACAAGATTCCTGATAACCTGATCGAATGCTCGTCGGAAACTTTAGTAGACGGACGCACCCCCGATGCCGTCGACGAAGTGCACTAAGGCGGAAAACCGCGGCCGCGAGCACCCGAACGGATGCTTTTGGCGACGGGGTTCTCCTACAGTCACTTGGTCGGGGTTATGGTGCTTGGCTATCTAGTAAGGTGTAGGGTTCCTAGGCACTCTCAAGAAGTCTCACAAGGCATCAACCTTGCCAATTTCAAAAATAACGGTGCCGAGAAACCCTAACAAGATCGTTAACTAGAATTTTAGGCAATAAAACAAGCTAGTTTACAACTAAACTATGAGATAACGGAAATACAACCTTTGTAGATCCGGTGCTCCACCTCTATAGCTCCGCAATGATGTCTCTACGCTGTCCAAAATGAATCCCGGGCTCAAGCACCGGCTTCATCGGAGAAATGGCGGGCTAGGTCATCGACGACGTGCCGAAGATGATCTACGTCGAGGCATCGCTAGATCAAGCTCCAACTTCACCAAGTCAAGAAACTTGTGAAGAAAACACACTCTACTACTTGGCAAGAGGTAGAGGATGAAGAAATAGGAAGTGGGTAGACTTTAGAATTGGATTTCTCACTTGTTTCATCAATCCACCATTGATGAAGTCTAGTTTCTCTTCTTGAAGAAGAAGAAGAAGATGATAATGTTATGATAAGTTTTTTGTAAAATGAAAATAATAAAAATACTTATCATCTACCAACCATGGTCAAGTGTAGAGACTAAACTAGGGTAAGTGGGAATGGTTAGGGTTAAGCATGAGACAAAAGGGTGACTTTGGTCAAAGCTTCAAGAAGCTTTAACTAGAAAACAAATTAAGCCACCATTTTCTCTTAATGCTTATCATTTTCCAAAAAGAATAAATAAATAAATAAATGAATAAGAAAATGAAAGGAAAACCCTAACCATTACACAACCATGGTTTAATATTTACACATGCTCAAGTTAGCATGTATCATCAAGCATGATACATACTAATGTACAAAAGTATATCACATATACAATGTGCACAATCCAAGTGAGAAAATCCATTTAAAGTGAACCAGTACTAGTTAATGCAAAGTAATATATCAAATATATAATTATGCATTAAATCATTAAATCAACACTTGATTTAATGATCCGGTCATGTCGCACACAACCGACTAGTATACAATGTATCGGCTTATCGAATCAACGCTTGAATCGATAATTAGGTTATATCGCATAGAACCATTCAACACATTGATCGCGAGAATGAAATACGGTATCACATACACGCATTATTCTCGGTCCCGCACATATCTCATATGCGCTCCTATTTCGTTTCGCTTGAGCCAGGAAACCTCTGTGTAGGACTCTAAAGACTCGTCAATACGCCGGCAGCAGATGATGATCATATCAAACACCCACAAGCCGCAAGCGGTCTGTTAAACGTAACGGCCACCCGGGTATTGAGCGATCAGAAGATCGACGAGCAAGCCCGCTCACACTCCAGTGAATCCAACCAGTAACACTACCGTACAGTCCGGTCTGATTGTCTGATATGTCGCATATCTTGCCTAGGGGTGGTAAACGTCAGACCCCAATAGCTCGATAAGTCGTGTCGATATGAGGTCTATAACAATTCGAGAAGCTACTGGTAACACTTACCAGTATATCTCAGCAACCCTGACCAGGGATTTCCTGTTATAGCCAATCGAACACAGCGCAACATCAACTCCCAATACCGGGAGAGACGAATCCCCTCCTATCGCTCATTGCCTCCATGTGACTCGGGACTGTACCCAAAAACCACCGTTTTGCACGCCCTCTTGGACGTGGTAAGATGGAAATCAAAGCACAGTAGGAACCACACAAGACTCTATGACGATCTCGGGTCAACAGACTACTCTGTACCAGTGTCACCTAAGAACTGCCATCTGACGTAAGGTATAATACCATCTGGGAGTTCTCGGCGAGTCCGTCCAGTGTACCCAGTCTCTACTGAGCACCCGTATATCATCACTGATGTCAAACACCGATGGATATGGGATCATCCATCGCCCATCTGTATGGGTCGAGAAGGTATACGCTAGTCTACTCTGGTATATCGATGCCCCATCTCGATACACCCATGACTAGGGACTTTCAAGGATGTACTTATGGACTACCATGTCCCCACTAGTATGATCCGCATCATAGTCCAGGTAGTCAAGTACTCATCCTAAGGGCTTTACCAACATGTAACAGAGAGACAATCAGTATACACGTTAAGGTAAAGAGTAACCAGATAGCATACTATCATGTCGAGCAAGAAAGTCCTCCCTATATATGTCCCAGCATCCACTACAATATACATCCAATGTACAGTAATGGCCTCTAGGGCATACATATAACTAACAATAGGTTACCCGGAGTGTATCCGCGTACACTACGTAATTGCGACGGACTTTTAATCCACATCAAAATCCCATGGCAACCGATTAAATGAGACTAAACTGCTAGATTTATAAAATTCAAATTAGTTATCACATAACTAATTATTGTGGGTTCCAAATATTGTATCACAATCACAGATAGCTAGACGATGTTAAACTTTTCGATCGAATAAACAAACACCCAAAATTTCCCAAAGAGCTCAACACTTGAGCGGAGTTTAAAAAGTACCCAGAACATACCACAACACCTATGAACCATCCGTAGAAAGGTCGACCCATGCCTCACTCATGTCGCCACGGAACTGCCGCAAACCCTAGGGTATTACCGCGGTTCCGCGATCCAAAAAATCGAGTTTGGGTATCGTTCTTCTAGAGGGTCCACAGAATTGCTTGCATGATTTTCTAAAGATTTTAAACTTGGAAAAATCCAACTCTTGGAAAATTTACAGCGAGAAAAAATATGAGTTATTGATATCCGTTCAAACTTTTTAACGTCATCTAAATAACCCGAATAGATGTTAGAATTACGATTATGAAACACTCCAAATTGCCTTTGCAGAATGTTAACATCACATGCAATTTAGCAAAAACAAGCAACACCTGAAACACCAAAACCCAGAGACTGGAACACAGAAAAAATTTGAAGCCAGAACACCATACTAGAACCGTCCTGCTCGGATATTATATTGATGTGGCCGGCTAAAAACAGGCTAACTTACTTCAAATTTTCATAGTGTTCATGTTATATCACATACAACATTCTGCAGTTGCTAAAATTTTTAGAGGTCATTTAAAATTCGACAGAAGCTGTATTTCGTTGTTTTAAGTTTCGGAGTAGTTTCAGTTTCGTAATATAACAAACATCATCTAATTATATAGCATGGCTCTGATACCACTGCAGGGTTCCGTAGCGCGGCAGCAAGGTTTCGGGAGGCATCGTCCATGCCAAATTCAAAAATTTGCTGTTCTAAAGAACCCTAACCTAGAATCTAAACTAGAGATTTAGACAATACAACAATGCAAACATCTTTACATCTAAGTGAATGAGGAATACAACCTTTGTAGACCGGTCCTTCACTTCTAAAGCTCATTGTAGTAGTCACTTCGCTCCAAGTAGTGAACACCCGAACTCTAGTAAAGGTTCACAAGAAGAAATGAACAAGCTTGCTCGAAGTCTTCGAGGCCGAAGATGATCTACGTCGAGGAGACTCAAGCTCATGCTACCTCTTCACTAATGGTAGATTAGTGAAGCAAACCCCCTAAACTAAATGGCTAATATAGTAGAGGATGATGAAGTAGGAATTGAGCTTACTTTAGATTTATTTTTCTCACATTATTTCTTCATCATTTGAAAAGCTAGTGAGCTTTTTTCATGAGGAAGAAGAAGATGAAGAGGAGATGAGAATGAAACTCATGAGGTGAGAATAGCAACCATGGACGAGTTAGTGTCATACACTAGCTCATGTAGAGAATAAACCATGGCTAACAATAATGGTTATGTTAATAAATATCTACAAGTAAAACAAAATTAGTGGACTTGGTCAATGGTTCCACAAGCTTCTACAAGCTTGAACCATGTGACTTAATTCCATCTAATTTTGGTTAACTTTAAATAAATAAAACCCCTCATTATATCAAGCATGATATGAGTCTCATACACCCATGAAGCATATGGCATCAAGCATGACATAAATAAAATGTACATTAATATATATCACATATATACTATATGCACACAAGTGTGAAAAAGAAATGTTTATGTGAGCAAATATTAGTTAATGTAAGTTAATATATCAAATATATAACTATACATTAAATTATCAAATCAACACTTGATTTAATAATCCGTCTATATCACATACAACCGACTAATATAAAATGTAACAATCTATCGAATTTGTTAGTGTAATATGCCCTAGAGGCCATTCTTGTATAGTACTAGTTTGTATATTACATTTTGGAAGCTTGGGATATATACACAGATTTATGACAGTCTTGATCGATATAGTGGTATGCTACTTGGTTCATATCTATCTTAATATGTGTATATGTTTCTTTTAATATATCGCTAATACATATTGATAGAGCCCTTAGGATCTTTGCTTGACTACCAGCGTTGTGATGGCAGACACACTAGTGGGGGCTGGGTAATCTACAAGCACATCCTTACACATGTCCCTAGTCGCAGGATTATCGAGATAGGGTATCGATATTCCAGAGTAGACTAGTATATACGCTTCTCATCTCAGGAGGGGAGATAGTCTGTCCCACAACCATTAATATGTCATACTGGAGATAGTATGCAGGTGCTAATTGGGTTATGAGTTACACTAGACGGACTCGTGGGGAACTGCTGGTTGGTAATATACCTATCGTCAGGTAGCAGTTCCCAGGTCCATGAGTACAGCTTAGTCCGTCGACTTGACACTCCTACTTTGCCTCAAGTGTGTTCCCACTATTCTTTGATTACTACCCTACCACGGCTCTGCTGAGTCGTGAAAACAGGTACTAGTTGGGTGCAGTCCCCAAGCACTTGGAGGCAGTGGCGGTTAGATAGGATTCGTTTCTCCCGGTATTGGGGGTTGATGTCGCGCCGTGTTCGGAAAGCCATTACACAAAATCCGTGGCCAGGGAAAGCGAGATTTGCTGGTAGGGATTCTAATAGTTTCTCAGGGTGTTTTTGGCCGCACTCCGACATGACTTATTGCACTATTAGGGGTCTGACGCTTGCCGCCCCTAGGACCGATATGCGACACTCTTAGACGAACAGACCGGACTGTACAGATTGTCACAAACATGCTCAGTAGGAGTTTGGATGAGTTATTCTCAACGGCTTTCTCATTGAAAATACCTGGGGGCCATTACGTGCAGCCAGTGCCGCTTGCGGCCTGTGGTCAAACCTACTGCCAACGTAGAGTTGAGTCTTTAGAGTCCCATGCAAAGCGTTTCCCTGCATCGGGCAAAATGTGTAGAAGTCATAAGGTTTTACGACAGGGTTCGATCACCTGCGTGTACTTGTTCACACATGATGATTCGGACGGACAATACTAGTGGGCTTTGGTTTAAGCCAGATCCTAGTATTGTACCGATGGATTGTCTTCGTCTTCTGTATTCGTATTTTTGGGAATACGAATACGGGTATGTATATACGGACGATGGGAGTTTTTGTAATTTGTACAAAAATGATTTTGTAGATGGCATGACATAATTGTATTAATCATTTTAGTTTAAATTATTAATACATTTTATGTAATTGGAAATTATGTGGATATTGCATGAATAAGGACTTGGGTGCTTAGGACATATGGTGCTCATTTGACCCATGAGTCATTCTTTTGTAAATTAAACCCCTTTTGATAATTGATAATAGATTTATCTATGCAATTATCAAATGAGTTCAGTTTAGAAGAGAAAAGAAAGAAACCATTTTTCCTTCTTCAACATTTAGCTCACTAGAAATTTCTATAGCCATCTCCAATTCCCTCAAACCCTAGAACACTCATGTGTTGAGTAACCTAGGGCAATAGAAGACTTCTCAATCCATCTACATCTTTACACACTCTAGGTCTTCTAGTTTAGCACACTAGTTGATCTAGTTTCTTTGGCATAGAAGAGAAAGGTCGGTGCACAAACACTAGGGTGGATCATCTTTGATTCGAGGAAGCCGACGAGGAGGCGACAACCGTATCACTCCGAAGGGTTCGCACAGGAGAGGAGGACAGCAGGAGAAGCATAGAAGGACCGGATTCGTGAGGTATAACTTCTGAACTTTAGTTTATACTTCATACGTTAGATGCTTGTTATGGTTTAGAATGCGATCGTAGCTAATAGTCGATGTTACGATGCTAAAATCATTGTTTTTTACACTTTCCGCCTCTCCACGATCTCGCGGGGTGCGTGACATCGACTTACAGTTGTATCAGAGCCAACTAAACCTATTCTAGCATATTAGAAAGTATTAGAACTTCGATCGTCAGAAAAACCGGAAAACTAAACACTGAAAACCTTACTTTCTGTCGAATTTTAAAACTGTCTGGAAATTTTTTTCTGTACCATGAAAATTATGTGCAGGGTTTTCTAAGATAACACAAGAAAAATGAGCCACTGAATCGCCGAGACGACCGCGGAACCGCCGCAGAATGGACCGTTCTGCGGCGGAGTCGCGGCCGAGTCAAGTCCGATTCAACTCATCTTTCTTCTGTTATTTCTTAATTTTGGTGTTTTCTTTTCTGGAATATTTGGTTTCTACCCAGTATGTTTTTTGAATCCGGGTTGGCATTTGGGGTGATTACGGAAAATATGTTTCGATCGAATTTCTAATGTACTTGGCTAATTGGTCCTTCTGTAATGCTATATGTGTTTTTAAATCTCAGCTAATTGCTATATGTCGGTTAGTCTGGGATTGCACTTATCTGTTGGTTTGTGTATATGAATTTTGTTGGATTGTCGATGATGAATAGCCGGGGATGTGAGATGAGTGTTTTTATCTTTCATTCAATGTAAATTGTAATTTGATGTAATATTATTTTGCGGGGCACATCCGGGTTGAGATTGTAGCAACCGTTGTATTATTTTCTTTTTACTGTTTTCTGCTCCAAGGATAGACCCAAGGTGGGGTGCACAAACTACCGGGTTCATTGAAGTGCCGAGTGGCCTACTCACTTTGTTGAGAGAGGTTGCTTCACTTCTGGAACTTGGCGGGTAGTTTACCGCACCCGTAGGGGTCTGTGGTGGGGGTTTGTCTATTCATCACGACCGTGGAATCTGCTTTTCGTTACAGGCTTAAACGAAACACGGAATTCCTAGTATATCCAACATATTCATCTGTAATCTGAAATGACTATTATTGTGTTAGACGAATGCTATTGTTATATATGTTATATAATAGACGTTACTTATGTTTTACATCCGCGCTAGTCCAGTCCCTGCTCTGGCGTTAGATAAGGAACCTAACGGTGTTAGACGGGGCCCAGTGGCGAATGCGGATGGCATAAGTGGACGTTGTATTTTCGTCTTTTTCTGTAATGATAGGTTTAATTGATGGGACTGCATTAGATTAATGCAAAGCAAACAAACCAAATCTGAATCGTTGGAACAATTTTAAAACCACTCAGTTTTTTCAAAACAGTAAAACTTTTAAAATGCGGAGCTTAAACCACTCTTTTTAAAAGCTATCAGATTCCTTCAATTATATCAAGTTCACTACGTTCACGGTTTTGCCAAAACCATTCGTGGCCCTCCGTCATTTCAGTTGAACATTCAGTAGTATTGAAGCTATGTATTTTGACCTTCGCCAAGGCATAGTGATTGGTAGCTGCTGAATATTCATCTGAAGCATATATAGATGCGTTGGTTTGGGACAGTCGTACTGCTATTTTGGCCTTCGTCAAGGGTATGTACGGGTGGGTTCAAATTAACCTGGACAATGACGGGTAGAACTTGACATGTGACTTATAATATGTTGTCCTTCGTCAAAGTCATAAGAGCATGGGTCAAAAATCCACATCGGGAGTTTCTAAAGAAACTGAAACTTACTAGTGTTGCATGCCATTTGGAGTGTGATAATTTTGGTAGGATTCCTTCAAGTTTATCACACGATGATATTTGGATCCCGATCCTACTGTGAGTATATGCTACTCCTCGGGAGATTTTTTCACTTAACGATCAATGATATAAACCTAGTAAGTGTCTAGAACAGTGTTAGTGGGGCTGTGCCTCCAGGGAAAAGAGATTATTTAATTAAGGAACTTCACGAAAGTGTCGTAAAACCTCCCTCAAAGTACCGACACTAGCCTGGCTGAAAGGTTAAGCAAGTGTTGTACGGTGAGATTAATCCTGACTATTTTTTCTTGTATGGTTTGAGGAAGGATTCGAGAAACAGTGGGAGCCATCTTGTTTAGATAAACTAAAAACCAAATCTAAACTTGCAAGGGAATCATGCTAAAGTGTTTCTTCTCTCTCTCCTAATTGCAGCAACCAAAGATGACGGGCCTTATGTTATTATTAGAAAAAAATATATTGGCAGGGCCAAACTATAAAGATTTGTTCAGGAATGTCAAGATGGCAATAACTTATGACAAATTGGGCTATGTTCTTACTACTAAAGCCCCCGCCATCCAAGGTCCAGAATCCTGCGTCGCGGATTGGGAAATCCGTAAGACTTGGTAGATTGACTGCGCGAAGGCCAAGTGCCTCGTGCTGGCCTCGATGGATAATGAACATCAGAGGCGGCACGAGAATATGGATCTAGAATCCATATTCATCCATACTAAGGAATTATATGGAGAGCAATCTCGTATCGCAAGATACGAGACCTCGAAGAAGCTATTTCAAGCGAGGTTGGCCGTCGGATCATCTGTAGGGGAACACGTCCTTAAGATGATTAGCTACATTGAGGAGCTCGCGGACCTTTGGACCAAGTTAGAGAATGAGTTGTATACATACTTAATTCTGCAGTCCCTCCCTTCCACCTACGCCTAGTTAATCATGAATTTTAATATTCAAGGTAAAGAAGTTGAACATCCGGAACTCCTCAGCATGATGAGGAGCGTGGAGGGCACCCTGCAGAAAGCCAGGGAAATACTCACTCTATTTGTTGGTGGAGCTTCCTCTTCTAGATCTAAGGCGAAAGCCAAAAGAAAGAAGAAGAAGGCCCCCACCAAACCGAGAGGCGGTGTTAGTAAGGTGGAAGCAAAGGGCAAGGCAGGGGTTGCAGGGCTGACGGTAGGAAAGGAAGAATGCTTCTATTGTCATAAGAAAGGCCATTGGAAGAAAGATTGCAAGGCTTGGAAGGCCAAGTACCAGGACCTGAAGTAAGTTGAAAACTGTCTGTCAATCAACTCTACTTCCTGGGTATTGGATACCGGATCAGGATCTCATATCTGTAATTCTTTGCAGGCACTGAGAAACCGTAAAGTTCTGAAGACCGGTGATATGACTCTCAGGGTTGCTAATGGAGCGATCGTGGATGCTGTGTCGTAAGGGAATATCACCTTGGATTGACGAGTGGACACATTTTGGTTTTGTGCAACTGTTTTTGTGTACCTAGTTTGACTTGTAATATCAATTCTGTATCTTTGTTATCTAAAGAAGGTTATGATTTTACATTTGTAAGCGATATCGTAAATATACACCTTAATCATGGTCTGATTTGGTCAGGTACTCTAAACAACGGTATATACGTATTAAACCAACTACAAATTTTCAATGTCCAGAACACACATAAAAGAAAGACTCCAGAAATAAATCATGCTTTCTTATGGCATTGTAGACTAGGTCACATCAACGAAACAAGGTTGACCGAGTTACAAAAAGAAGGATATTTGGATCCGTTCGAATATCAATATTATGCAACTTGTCAATCATGTCTCAAACGAAAGATGACAAAGACTCCGTTCACTGGACGCGGAGTAAGAGCGAGCGAGCTCTTAGGAATAATACACAGCGACGTGTGTGGTCCAATGTCTACACATGCAAGAAGTGGTTATTCATATTTCATTACTTTTACGGATGATTTCTCTAGGTATGGACATGTCTTCTTGATGAAACATAAATCCGAGGCCTTTGAGAAATTCCGAGAATATAAGAAAGAAGTGGAAAAACAAACCGGCAAAAGTATCAAGACACTGAGATCTGATCGAGGTGGTGAATACTTGAGTGCCGAGTTCCTGGATTACCTAAAAGAGAATGGAATTCTCTCTCAGCTTACTCCTCCATACACACCATAACACAACGATGTATCAAAGAGACGGAACCGAACCCTATTGGATATGGTACGTTCCATGTTGAGTAACGCTGAGTTACTGCAATCATTCTAGGGATATGCACTAGAATCAGCTGCATATCTTTGGAACAAAGTTCCTACCAAGACTATGCCTACCACACCATATCAGATGTGGAGTGGGAAGAAACCTTATCTTCAATATCTGAAGATATGAGGATGTCCATCTTTCGTTAAAAAGCAGCATGCGGACAAACTCGAGGCACACTCAGTACTGTGTAAGTTTGTGGGATACCCAAAGAACTCCAAGGGGTATCTTTTCTATTACGCAGAGGAACAAAAGGTTTTTGTTTCTCATCATGCACACTTTTTGGAATGTCAATTTTTAGAAAAAGAAATTAATGGGAGCGCAATAGAACTGGATGAAATTCCAAAACCATAAGCTATTACTGAAAGCTTGGTGGAACCAGAAGTTTCAGAAGAACAGGGCATTCCCGCGCCACTCCGCGGGTGTAGTAGGATGTCTCATCCGCCCGAGAGATACTACGGTTTTCTCATAGACGGGGATAGAGAAGATTGCATCATTGATAATGATGAGCCAACTAAATTCCAGCAAACCATTCAGAGCAAAGACTCGGTAAAATGGCTGGATGCAATGCAGACCGAGATGGAGTCCATGTACACCAACAAAGTATGGACTTTGGACATTGCTCCAGAAGGGGTAAAACCTGTAAGCTGCATATGGATCTTCAGAAAGAAGATTGGTGTAGATGGACAGATTGAAACCTAAAAGGCTAGACTTGTTGCAAAAGGATTTTGTCAAAAACCTGGTTTGGACTATGATAAAACCTTTTCTCCAGTGGCTATGCTTAAATCCATTTGGATCCTTCTTGGCATTGCTTTCTTCCACGATTATGAGATTTGACAGCTGCACGTAAAGACCGCTTTTCTAAATGGAAATTTGGAAGAGTGCGTCTATATGGACCAGCCAGAGGGTTTCATTTTGAGTTGGAGCAGCGGAAAAGTGTGCAAGTTGCTTAAGTCCATCTATGGACTAAAACAGGCATCACGGAGTTGGAACATCTGTTTTGATGAGATGGTCAAAGAATTTGACTTTATCAAAAACCCAGATGAGCCATGCATTTATAGTAATATTGTAGCATGAACTGTTGTATTCCTCATCTTGTACGCGAATGACATTCTCTTGATAGAAAATGACATTCCTATGCTACAATCTGTCAAAGGGTTCTTGTCGCAAAGATTCTCCATGAAAGACCTGGGTGACGCCTCTTACATTCTAGGGATCCGGATCTGTCGTGATAGATCTAATAGGATGTTGGGACTTCCTCAGTCCAGGTACATCGACACCATAGTGAAAAGATTCAGTATGGAAGATTCAAAGCGCGACAATTTACCGGCTTGTCACGGAATCACCCTCTCTAAAGAGATGTCTCCCAAGACTGATTTGGAAAGGGATCACATGTCTATTATACCCTACGCTTCTGTGGTAGACTCTATAATGTATGCGATGTTGTATACCAGACCAGATGTAGCTTAAGCACTAAGCGTAGTAAGCCGGTATCAGTCAAACCCTGGGGAGAAACACTAGATAGCAGTAAAGAACATTCTCAAGTACATGAGAAGGACTAAGGAAATGTTATTGGTTTACGGTGGAAAAGACCTCAAGATCGAAGCCTTTGCTGACTCCAGCTTCTAGAGTGACAAGGATTACTCCAAGTCCATGTCAGGTTATGTCTTTACCCTCAATGGAGGGGCGGTCTGTTGGAAGAGTTCCAAGCAGGACACCGTTGCTGACTCGATAATGGAAGCGGAGTATATTGCAGCTTCAGATGCCGCAAATGAAGCAGTCTGGATAAGGAAGTTCTTAACAGAACTTCAGGTGGTTCAGTCCATTGTTGATCCAATACCTCTATATTGTGACAACAACGGGGCTATAGCTTCAGCAAAGGAACCCAGGTCCCATCAGAAGTCCAGACACATCTTGAGGCGGTATCGCCTGATCAGGGAGATCGTGGATCGCCGGGAGATCGAGGTAGGGAGAGTTGATACTGAGGAAAACACTGCAGATCCAATCACAAAGAACATCTCTCAGACGCAGTTCGGGAGGCTATTCGAGATGATAGGTCTGCGATATGCAAGCACATGGCCTTAGTGCAAGTGGGAGATTGTTAGTGTAATATGCCCTAGAGGCCATTATTGTATAGTACTAGTTTGTATATTACATTTTGGAAGCTTGGGATATATACACAGATTTATGACAGTATTGCTCGATATAGTAGTATGCTACTTGGTTTGTATCTATCTTAATATGTGTATATGTTTCTTTTAACATATCGCTAATAGATATTGATAGAGCCCTAAGGATCTTTGCTTGACCACCGGTGTTGTGATGGAAGTCACACTAGTGGGGGCTGGGTAGTCTACAAGCACATCCTTACATAGGTCCCTAGTCCCAGGATTATCGAGACAGGGCATCGATACTCCAGAGTAGACTAGTGTATACACTTCTCATCCTAAGAGGGGAGATGGTCTGTCCCACAGCCATCAGTACGTCGTACTGGAGATAGTATGCAGGTGTTCATCGGATTATGAGTTACATTGGATGGACTCATGGGGAACTGCTGGTTGGTAATATACCTATCGTCAGGTAGCAGTTCCCAGGTGACATGAGTACAGCTTAATCCGTCGACCTGACACTGCAACTTCGCCTCAAGTGTATTCCCACTATTATTAGATTACTACCTACCACGGCTCTACTGAGTCGTGAAAACAGGTATTAGGTGGGTGCATTCCCGAAGCACTTGGAGGCAGTGGCGGTTAGATAGGATTCGTTTCTCCCGGTATTGGGGGTTGATGTCGCGCTGTGTTCGGAAAGCCATTACACAAAATCCGTGGCCAGGGAAAGCGAGATTTGCTGGTAGGGATTCTAGTAGTTTCTCAGGGTGTCTTTGGCCGCACTCAGACATGACTTATTTCACTATTAGGGGTCTGACGCTTGCCGCCCCTAGGACCGATATACGACACTCTTAGACGAATAGACCGGACTGTACGGAGATTGTCACAGACAGGCTCAGTAGGAGTTCGGATGAGTTATTCTCATCGGCTTTCTTATTGACAATACCTGGGGGCCATTACGTGCAGCTAGTACCGCTTGCGGCCTGTTGTCAAACCTACTGCCAGCGTGGAGTTGAGTCTTTAGAGTCCCATGCAAAGCGTTTCCCTGCATCGGGCAAAACGTGTAGAAGTCATATGGTTTTACGACAGGGTTCGATCACCTGCGTGTACTTGTGCACACATGATGATTCGGGCGGACAATACTAGTGGGCTTTGGTTTAAGCCGGATCCTAGTATTGTACCGATGAATTGTCTTCGTCTTCTGTATTTTTATTTTTGGGAATACGAATACGGGTATGTATATACGGATGAGGGGAGTTTTTGTAATTTGTACAAAAATGATTTTGTAGATGTCATGACATAATTGTATTAATCATTTTAGTTTAAATTATTAATACATTTTATGTAATTGGAAATTATGTGGATATTGCATGAATAAGGACTTGGGTGCTTAAGACACATGGTGCTCATTTGACCCATGAGTCATTCTTTTGTAAATTGAACCCCTTTTGATAATTGATAATAGATTTATCTATGCAATTATCAAATGAGTTCAGTTTAGAAGAGAAAAGAAAGAAACCATTTTTCCTTCTTCAACCTTTAGCACACTAGAAATTTCCATAGCCATCTCCAATTCCCTCAAACCCTAGAACACTCATGTGTTGAGCAACCTAGGGCAATAGAAGACTGCTCAATCCATCTACATCTTTACACACTCTAGGTCTTCTAGTTTAGCACACTAGTTGATCTAGTTTCTTTGGCATAGAAGAGAACGGTCGGTGCACAAACACTTGGGTGGATCATCTTTGATACGAGAAAGCCGACGAGGAGGCGACAACCGTATCACTCCGAAGGGTTCGTGCAGGAGAGGAGGACAGCAGGAGAAGCATAGAAGGACCGGATTTGTGAGGTATAACTTCTGTACTTTAGTTTATACGCCATACGTTAGATGTTAGTTATGGTTTAGAATACGATCGTGGCTAATAGTCGATGTTACGATGCAAAAATCATTGTTTTTTACACTTTCCGCCTCCCCGCGATCTCGCGGAGTGCGTTACATCGACTTACAGAATCAACACTTGATCCGATAACCCGGCTATATCACATATAACCGACCGATATCACATATCGCGAGAATAGAACGCGGTATCACATACGCGCATTATTCTCGGTCCCGCACATATCACATATGTGCTCCTACTTCGTTTCGCATGAACCAGGAAACCTCTGTGTAGGTGTCATGACCCGAAATGTTAGCTCATGACCGGCATTTGAATCACGCCACGTCTAAAGTCGTAACGTAAATCAAGTATGCCGAAACCCAAAAATCTAAACCTTTTTAAGAAAATAAAAGAGGTGAAGTTTTGAAATAAGGTATGATGAAATCAAATGTTTTCTTAAATGCATAGGAAAGGGAACATGAAAAATGCAAGTTTATTTTACTAGTTGAAAAACATGTTTCGTTTTTTTAAAAATTTGGGCAGCACATCTTTTGTATATTTTGATCCAAAACCACTATACAAGATAATATAAAAGGCATCCCCAAGCGGGAGCTAACTCTTCGCCAACCGGCGGATTCACAACCACGCAAGACAGTATATATGTATACGACGCCCAACGGCGAAGATCAACACAAAAGATAATGAATAAAGCAAGACAACAACCCAATAAGCGAACATATAACCCATCGCTCATGTCTCGCAACTACAAGTCTTGCAAAGTTCAACTACATATACAAATACTAGTATCTGATTAAATGGAGCTAACTAGATACAACAGGAATAATAATACAAAAAGGGGTACGATCCTACATGTACCACCTACCAAAGCAAAACACCCAAATGCAGCTATTTGCCAGCGATGCCACTACCGATCCATGCGGTCAACCTGCAAGAACTGTGGCACAATGGGGTGAGTTGCCAACTCGTGAGTAGAAAACATCAACAGGCAGAAATCGAATAAACAACGATTTCCTAGGTCAACTATATCATTAAGGTAAATAGTATGATATCTACGGTGACCGTATCTACATATGTGCCAACAATGAATAATCAATGCCTGTATGCATATGGATATCATCCAACAATATAATCAATGTCAGTATGCATGTGGATCTCGTCCACGTGTCAACCAATGACACAAAAACATCATGCATGTAAATATCATAAAAACAAATGCATGAAAGTATGAGGATATACACCAACGTGTGTCCCTCGCGACACATCAAAATCATGGAACCTGAGTGTCCAGCATCGACACTCGAAACATCATGAAACCCGTGTCTAGCATCGACACGTAAATCGTCATATCTCTGGCGCCGCATTCTGAGACCGGCCCTCATATATATCTCTTTTCAGGCGCCGCATACTCTGATCAGCCCTCATGTCCATCTCATGACACCGGTCGGTATCCTCCGGATAACCGACGGGTCCAAATACTATCACCGGTAGGTAGTAGTCCCTCCGCTGGGCTCACCGTCTATATATACGAGTCTTCTTACCCCGAGGTACCATACCGGGTCCACCATATACCCGCAGACGGTGCCTACCGCACCTCGAATCGGGTATACTCACACATGCTCTCAGAACCGAGAAAACTCATGGTGGACGCACTGAAACATCATATCAAGAGAAACCGGGTTTTCAAAACAATGCATACTTTCTTGAAATAATAACCACGGTTCTCAAATCCAGAAATCTCATGAAAACAACATATCTCAATGCGTATAATCATAAAGTATGATGTATGCGACATATGACAGAAGGTAAGCATATCCGTACATCATGCAACATGGAACAGTAATATGCATATATCAAGGGAAAACCGCTCTTTTAAATGAATCCAGTTTAAAAATATAACCTGCGGTTCCCAATTTCTCCAAAGTCAAATGCAACATCGTATAAAGGTGCATATGTAACTATAACAAGTAAATTATGCAATGAGTCATATCATGATGCAGCAATTCTACTGTGTAGTGACATGGCAATTAATCGATGATGAAGTGTGTGAGCCGGACAATCTGTGTGAGTGTAACATACGCATCATCGATAATGGTGTAGGTGTACTAGCACAGGTAAATGAAATGCAATAAGAGTGACATGAACAGAGCATAAAGTAAATCGTATGCGAATACTGACATGTATATGTATCTAACATGACCGAGTCGGTGAATCAATCTATTGGCATCCAGCCTCACAACATCACGTACGGTATAATCCATTGCACGACATCCTCTAGTTAAGGGTATGGATCAATCATCATAAAACTCATCACGTACGGTAAATCATCGTACGACGGCATTAAACCATTAGGGATCCTATCAACCTATATGACAATGAGGGTACGGACCTAATATCTCGTACGGCATATCAGTCATGATTCACAACGTTATATATATACCTATGTGCCTATATCCCAGATCACGTCCATAACGATCTCATATCAGGGGACCGGCAAAGGTATCAATTATCTCTTATCGACTCGCATCCGTATACCGACATATCAATCAAGTCATCATATCACATCGTATATTCTTTTCATCACATTGAGTCATCTTTATATATATACATTCTACCTTTTCTATAAGCAAACGTATCTAATCTAACATCCACACATGAACCATACGATCAGTTTTTAAAATATGCGAATCGTAGTTTTGAAAGTAGGGGCTACGGTGTTTTTAAGGAAAAGACATCATTTGAAAATCCGTAACGTCCCTCAAGGTATTTATTTAATAGATGCATGCGATTCTTCAATTTGGAAATAGGTATGGTTCGAATGACACATTTACGTCGGCTATCTAGTCTTATAGCATTCAATCCGGCAATATCATCGAACATCATCCTCAAATCTCGTCATCATGTATTAATCATACCATATCACTTCTAACTATTCCTTAAATCATATCCCTAGTTTCCTAACATAGGTTTCCTTAACCATATCCTATAAATCAGTTTCCATCAAATTTGCGGGGGGTGCTATACGCCATCCACCCGACTTCCCCCGTAGATATAGATCTACTCACCTTGATCCTTGCTTGCCGAAGTCGATAAGCCATACTCCATCGCCTCGAAATCCACGTGAAGGTACCTACAATAATACACAATCACAATCGCTATTAAAATCAAATCGGGAAAACCGATATGGCACACGGTGCGCTCATAGGTTAAAACCTATAGCCTACGCATGCTAAAACAACCAACAACCCTCGTCGTTGACGTACAAACATCCAACGACCCAATACAATATCAAATACTAAAACCAAGCATTCAAAATACAGAAAACATATCCAAAAATCACACCAATGTGCTCCCAGATTTTGACTCAGGTCAATTGGAGCAAAACAAGCAAGTATAGGGTGTTGTAAATGGAGTGAGAGAGCTACCAAAACAACCTAGACACCAGACACCCAAAACTGGCCGGCCACAAGCCCCCCAAATCCGGCCACCTCGGCCCAATATGCTTGGAATGGGTTCGTACTTGCAGGGTGGTCTCCTTGTGTCTTAATTAGGTCTCTGGAGTTGTTTGATTTTCTCGTAATTAGCCCAGGCCCCCCCAAATTCCCTGTAGGCACACTAAACGTCACAAAACCGACACGAAACAAATCCTAAGTTCATGTATCGGGTTCTAATCTCATACCCAAGTCTTCAAATCAATCCCTAAGGTCTTAAAACACTCACTACACCTCTACTTGTCCCTCAACAGCAACTTAGGAAAATTCCGGGATCGAAATCCTTAGTTGTAAACTACATATAGGATACTAGGAATCTTAAACTAACTAAATGGAAGAAGCTATACCTCATTGATGTAGCCAACCACAAACCCTAGTAGTCCAAAGTCTTCAAAATCCAATTTTTCTTGGTCCAATGTGTTGAGGATGAGAAGGGGATCAACTTTTGTGAAGGGAGTATAGGGTTTTGATGGAGGTTTGGAGATGGATCTTGGGGTTGAAGGTGGAGGGAGATGAAGAAGAAGAAGATGAAGGGAATAATGGGGTGGTGAAAAATGTGGCTGCCCTCTCTCTCTCTCTCATTCTAACGCTCTCAAAGCCCATGCTTCATGCAATGATGTGGTCCCCTCTCCCACTCTCCTCAATAATTCAATTTTTCCCTTCTTTTTCTCTTTAAAATCCAAACCACATAATACTCCAAAAACCACAAGAACACAACATGTAACCAAAATGCAACATGACATGGTGCACTAACCATTAAAAACTATAGAAACACGGATTTGACTTCATCGTCATTAGCAGTGCACTAATCAATTTTTATCCAAACTGCATATAATAAATTATAAAAATTCCAAATCTAATAAATATATTTTTAAATCAATAAATCATTTTAATCTCCAATTATTTCACAATTATTTGTATATATTTATACCCTTTTTCGGAAACCCCAATTTTGCAAATCGGGTAGTTTTCGCGAAATATATTATTTTAATATTAGATTCCAAAAATAATATTTTATATTTTCTGAAATGTTACAATCTTCCCCCCTTAAATAAATTCGGTCCCCGAATTTAAATTTAAACCCCTAAATACTAAACATTTCAAAATTCAACTCAATCAACGGGGCTCCGAAATCACGGAAGATATAGAAATACTACAGCGCATCGCGTGCGCCTAAAAACGAGAACGAAACTCAAAATCGAACTCCGTCAAGTGTCACGCAAATCATCGGATTTGCACGTATATCATCGGAGTTACAATGGAGATACAGATCTCGAAATCCACTATTGAATTCCAATATACACTAGTCAAATGCTATAATATGTATATAGTACGCATCCTTGAACAATCGTTAAGAACTGAATAAAATACATGCAAAAACTTTTCTGAATAGCCGTGTGATGCGTAACTCACGGCACATGTGACAGACGTTCATTTGTAAAGTAGTAAATATACACTCATATATGTTTTGCTCAAATATACGTTCCGCCGTTTTGAAATATCCCAAAAGGTTTTCCTTTGAAAATGTTCGTGTCGCCCGCGAACACGTAGGAAATAGCGAGACTATAGCTCCGTTTTGAAAACCTCTGGTTAAACTTTTTAATGCATGCAAAGAACTCAGGTATTGTCCTCCGATCAGTCCTGTTCGGCTACTACGTAATATAGTGCCCAATATGAAAACACAGTGCTCAAAAGCAAATTCAGCCTTGAAAGGCGTATCCAACAATCACGTGCGTCTGGTGCGCAAGGAAATCACAGCCAAATACAAGTGCTATGAATGTACAAAAAATCAAAACTAAGTGCAACGGGTGTGCGCGAAAGCACCTGTCCAGCGCAACGGGTGTGCACGACAACAACATCTAGTGTATCTATAGTGCACGAAAAATCTCAATCCAGTGCAACTAACATGCGCGAATGAAAATCTCAATCGAGTTCATACGGTGTGCACAAAATCGCATCTCATACCATGCGCCCAACATGCACGAAAATCCAAATCAAGTGCATCCATCATGCACAAATGAAATCTAAATCAAGTGCATCCGACATACACGAATAAAATCTAAGTCAAGTGCATCCAATGCGGACAAAATCAAACATCAAGCGCCTATATACGCAAAAATCCAACCCAAGCGCGTCAAGTCCAAATAAATGTCCAGTGCGGTAAAGCGCACGAAAAATGAACGTCAAGTGCAACGCACACAAAAATATAAGTCTTGCAAAACAAATGCTCAAATACATAAATGGGTGCAACCAATGTACGTAGTATAAATCTAGTGGAACCAACGCACGAAATACCGATCTGGTGCAACCAATGCACAAAATATAAATCCAGTGCTACAAATGCACGAAATGAAAATATAGTGCAACAAATGCACGAAATGAAAATCTAGTGCAACAAATGCATGAAATGAAAAGCTAGTGCAACAAATGCATGAAACACAATTTCGGTGCATCTAGTGCACGAAATACAAATACAGTGCATCCAGTGCCCGAAATACAAATCCGGTGCATCTAGTGCACGAAATACAAATGCAGTGCAACAATGCACTAAATATAAATCGGGTGCAACAAGTGCACGAAAACACATCAATAACTCCAATGCGTATAAAAACAACACCGAGTGTACCAAGGTATATAAAAATCGTAAACGTGTGCAACTGCGTCCACAAAACACGTATCAATGCACTGCAAGCACATGTGAGCTATACCGAGTGCAAAAATCAAATCGAGTGCGTACCATATGAACAAAATCAAATCCACTGTATGAAAATCCACGAAATCATAAACACGTGCAGCCAAGGCACAAAATCAATATCAAGTGCAATAGGTATGCACAAATCGCAAACCGATGTAGCGGTTCATAAACATAAATCAAGTGCAATAACTGTGCACAAAATGTAAATACTCAGTAGGTGCAGCCATGGTGCAGGAAAACAATATCATGAAACTCAATCATCAAAACTCAAATCCAAGCGATATAAGCGTGATACTCGGATCACAAACGCAAATCGTAACAAATGACATTGAGGTACACTTCCTACAATGTCGAAAAATGTCGGTGCGCCCAAAACTGGCAGAGAAAGAACATCTACTTGCCTCATGCTTGCGGTCTGGCATCTTCTGTCTCTGGGTCCTCATTTTCTCTGTGGATTACCAATCTCGCAATCCATCGGCTCATCGGCCAGGTCAGGTATGCTAACGGGAATGATTCCGCTCTGGAACTTCTCTGGTCATCTCTCGGCCAATTTGCATGACCATTCATGAAGCAGCAAGTCACTGGCGTCGGCCTTTGGCCCTCTGAGTCCCGTGCCGCAGCTGATCCTAGGTGCAAATCTTATCGCAGCAGTGTCCTGGAAGGATTCCGCTCAGGGTCTCTTCTGATCTCGCCTATGCCGAACTGTACGAAGGCTGGTACACTTACATAATCTTTTCCCGTTTTCTGGACATCTGCGTTCTCAGTACAACATTTTTTCGGGAACTGGTCGTATCTCACGCCTCTGTATACATATCGGATCCCTAATCTCGACGGGGAGTAACAACAGTTCGTCAGCATCTTGCACGAACCTCTGGTTCCACTCGACTTTATCATCGTCCACTTCGATGTCACGTCTTGCTATCTGCGTACTGCAATGTTCTCGGCTACAGTCAATCTGGAATCTCTCACACGGAATCGAAATTACAACTCGGTATCTTTATGACTCTGTAGAAGATATCTAGCCGAACACGTCCTCGGGAACTCGTCCCAACCATCTGAGGAATACTCAATACTCGCCCGTTCTGGATCAACTCACAACGCATCTAGGTGAGGTCCTTCTATCCGATACTGGTCAACTTACTGGTCTCCTATCACATGATATCCGGACGACGTTAAACCTTTCGATCGATTCATCAAAGTCCCATAATTTCCCCGATAGCTCAACACTTGAGCACAGTTTAATAATATCCAGTACATGACACAGTACCTATAGACCAGCCGTAGAAGGGCAGACCCAAGCCTCATTAATGGCACCGCGGAACTACCGCAAACCCTGAGGATCAAAAGCGGTTCCATGGTCATTATGTCGAGTTAGGGTTTCATTCTTGTAGAGGGTTCACAGAATTAATTGCATGTTTTCCCGAATACCTTAAACTTGGAAAAATGGGTTTCTGACATTCGTTCGATTTCTATCGACTCTCAACGTGCCTGTGTGAAGTCTTCTCTAGCTGGAATTAATCAATCTGATGACTTTACATCGGGGTATGCAAACGAACCGCATGTCCTAGTCATTCATCCATGGGTGACTAGCGATCTCCTATCGGATCATCCAACGAACAACGTCATCTCTGGATCGATCTACTCTAGATCTGAGTAAGATTCTCCACACTGGAAACCTTCAACTCAACTGGGCCTGTGTCGGCGTATCTAATCTGACGAATCATCTTCGTCTCTCAACTCAACTCAAGATAGACTAACTATCATCTATCTGTTAGTGGATGTTGCACACCCTCACAACACTTGTGAGGAGGCGGAAGTGGTAAACATTATTTTTTATTACATGCAACACCCACATAACCCAAGATTAGTGCTTAAACCTTAACTAGCAAACACATCAAGAGATTTAATCTACTATGAAAGTGTGTTATACCTAAGGAACCGGTCCTTTGGGTCTTTGTTTGATGCAACTCCTTGGCTCATTCGGATGCTTGCGATGTCCTCGATCTTCGGCCACCTCAATACTTGGATGATCCACCCGAGAGCTTTGGTACAAGCTTCAAACTCTTCACAAGAGTTCAACTTAGATATCAAGTTTGCTAGAAGTGATCACTAAGATAAAGTAGAGATTAAGTATTGGATTATGATTTTGCTCTAGGCTTTTGATTCACAACTCATGTGAAGGTTAAAGCAAAGAGAAGGAGGAAGGAGAGAATGCAGAGAGAGAATATCAAAGTGATAATGAACAGTTCAAGCATGGAAAAATATCATATGGCTCAAATGAAAATAATTGAAGCATGTAATAAAAAATTGCACCATGCTTCAATAGTAACTTCAAATGAAATAAAATATGAAAGAAGCCATTCCTTCATCCATGCTTAGACTTTCCTAAATTCCACTTCATTTATTTATTTTCACAAAATAAATATCTAATAATGAGGTGTCTCCTTCTATAAGGTATTCATGTAACAATTACAAGAATACCCCTCCACCGTATACCGTATAAGTTTACCCGTATTCGAATTCCGAAAAATACGAATACAATCAATCCAATAATATAATACCGGTATCCGGCTTAAACCAAAGCCTACCAGTATTATCCTTCCGGTCATTATACCTATAACAATTACACGAATATGATCGAAACCCTGCCGTAACAACTTACGGCCTCTACATTTTTCGCCTGAACCAGGGAACTCTATGTGTGGGATTCTAAAGACTCGACATTACGCTGGCAGTGGGTTTAACCACAAGCACATCCGTGGCACTAGCTGTGCGTAACGGCTACCCAGGTACATGATGAAAAAGAGGTGGCCGACGAGCGAACTCATCCCAACTCTAACGAGCCTGTAAGCAACACTTACCGTTCAGTCCGGTCTCTTCGTCTGATACGTCGCATATGAAGTCTAGGGGTGGTAAATGTCAGACCCGAGTAACATTATAAGTCATGCTGATTTACGGCCCACAACGGTTCGAGAAACTACTGATAACACTTATCAGTAAATCTCGGGAACCCTGGCTAGGGATTTACTGTTATGGCCGATCAAGCATAGAGAGACATGAACTCCCTATACCGGGAGAGACGAAACCCCTCCTATCGCTCACTGCCTCCATGCGATTCGGGACTGTACCCAAAATCCACATGTTTGCACGACTCAGCAGAGCCGTGGTAGGGAGGAAATCAAAGCACAGTGGGAATCACACAAGACACTATGACGATCTCGGGTCTACAGTCTAACCTGTACAAGTGTCACCAGAGAACTGCTATCTGATAATAGGTATATATACCATCTAGGAGATCTCGGCGAGTCCTGTTCGGTGTACCCATTCTCCAATGAGAACCTGTATACAATCTTTGATGTCAAACACTAATGGTTGTGGGATCGACCATCGCCCCCAGGGACAAGAAACGTACACACTATTCTACTCTTGTAATATCGATGCCCTGTCTCGATATACCCTCGACTAGGTACAATTAAAGAATAGGCTTATAGACTGCCCATGCCCTACTAGTATGATCTACATCATAATCCCCGGCAGTCAAGCATATTCTTAAAGGCTTCATCAACATGTATATAAAGATATGAAATACAACACATCACACGTTAAGATGACGATAAACCAGATAACGTTCTATCATTTCGAGCAAAGATTGTTTCTGTACATATACATTCCTAGCATCCTATACAGTACAGGCTTCATTGGCAGACATATTTAACAATCTCACACTTGCACTAAAGCCTGTAGCTGGTGCAATAAGTACCTACTGTCTATACTAGAACCAGTTTTCGGCGTACCGCATGCCCAACTGCTCGAACAATTTCTTAAACTGGACTTGAGGGATGGCCTTGGTGAATGGATCTGCTGTGTTGTCTTTCGTGTCTACTCTGTTTACCTCGATGTCCTGGCGATCCACTATCTCCAGGATGAGGTGATACCGCCTCAAGATATGTCTGGATTTCTGATGGGACCTCGGTTCCTTTGCCAAAGCCATGGCTCCATTGTTATCACAATACAGAGGTATTGGATTAGCAATGGATGGAACCACCTGATATTCAGAAATGAATTTCCTCATCCAGACTGCTTCTTTTGCGGCATCATTAGCAACAATATACTCAGCTTCCATCAAGGAGTCTGCGACGGTATCTTGCTCGGAATTCTTCCAACATACCGCCCCTCCATTTAGTGTAAATACAAACCCTGCGATAAGAATAATTTGACCAATTGTAGCATAGGAAAATCATTTCCTATCATGAGAATATCGTCCATGTACATTACGAGGAATGTAACAGTACTCTCTACATGGTTCATCTACATTTTTGATAAAACCAAACTGTTTGATTATATCATCAAAGCAGATGTTCGAGATCCGTGATTCCTGCTTTAATCCATAGATGGATTTAAGAAACCTACATACTTTTCTGCTTCTCTCACTATCAATGAAGCCTTCTGGTTGATCCATAAAAACGCATTATTCTAAATCACCATTTACAAATGCCGTTTTAACATTCATCTGCCAGATCTCATAATCATAGTGAGCGGCTATAGCAAGCAGGATCCGAATGGATTTGAGCATCGCGGCTGGTGAAAAGGTTTCATCATAGTCCAAGCCCGGTCTTTGACGGAATCCTTTTGTGACTAGCTTAGCTTTATAGGTCTCCACCTGACCATCCACACCGATCTTTCTCTTAAAGATCCATTTGCACCCTATGGGTTTTACTCCAGAAGGTGCAACCTCCAAAGTCCATACTTTGTTGGTGTGCATGGATTCCATTTCGGATCTCATGGCATCCATCCACTTCACTGAGTCACCACTCATGATAGCTTGCTGAAAACTAGTAGGATCATCGTCATCCATGATGCAATCTTCTCTATCACCATCAATTAGAAAACCGTAGTATCTATCAGGTGGGCGAGAAGTCATACTAGATCTACGGAGTGGCTGAGGTTCGTCAGGTTCTATTGAAACCTCAGGTTCAACCAAATCATTGATAATTGTATGTGTATCTGGAATTTCTTCCAGTTCTACCGCATTGCCAACAATATCATTTGTAAAAAATTCATTTTCTAAAAATGTGGCATACTGAGAAACAAACACCATTTGCTCCTCCTTGTGGTAGAAAAGGTATCCATACGAGTGTTTTGATATCCCACAAATTTACACAAAACCAATCGTGTCTCGAGTTTGTCCGGATTCTGCTTTTTCACAAAAATCGGACAACCCCATATCCTAACTCTTTTAAGAGATGGTCTCTTCCCATACCATATCTCATATGGAGTGGTAGACACGGTTTTGGTTGGAACCCTATTCAATAGATAAATCGCAGTCTCCAATGCGTGCCCCCAGAATGATATTGGTAACTCAGCATCACTCATCATAGATCGTACCATATCTAATAGAGTACGATTTCTGCGTTCCGACACACCGTTGTGCCGTAGTGTGTACGGAGGAGTGAGTTGAGAGAGAATCCTATTCACTTTTAGGAAATCTAGAAACTCTGAGCTCAGATACTCACCTCCTCGGTCCGATCGATGTTTCTTGATACTCAAGCCTGTTTGTTTTTCTACTTCAGATTTATACTCCTTGAATTTTTCGAAGGCTTCAGGCTTATGTTTCAACAAGAACACGTGTCCGAATCTCGAGAAATCATCAGTAAAAGTTATGAAGTAGGAAAAACCACCTCTCACATGTGTAGACATTGGTCCACATACATCACTATGTATGAGGCCTAAGAGTTCAGTAGCTCTCTCTCCGTGTCCACTAAACAAAGTTTTGGTCATTTTACATTTGATACAAGACTGGAAAGTTGCATAAGATTTATATTCAAAAGAGTTTAAATATCCATCTTTATGTAGCTTGGTTAGTCTTGTTTCATTAATATGACTAAGTCTACAATGCCAAATGAAAGCTTCATTTATGTCTGAAATCTTCCTTTTGTTTGTGTATTGTATATTGAAAACTGTGTGTTGGTTTAGGACGTATATCCCGTTATTTAATGTACCAGACCCAATCAACTCTTGATTAAGGTTAATGTTCATAACATTAGATTGTAATACAAAATTATATCCAGCATTGTCGAACAACGATACAGATATAATATTACATAACATGGAAGGTACAAAATAACATGGGTTCAAAACCAATATACAACCCGATGCCAAACCAAGGTGATACTCTCCCACTCCTGTAGCATGCACTGAGGAACCATTCCGAACCCGGAAAGTGTGATCACCTTTCTTCAAAAACCTGCTATTTCTCAGCCCCTGCACACAATTGCAGATGTGAGATCCTGACCCGGTATCTAATACTCAGGAAGCAGAGTTAATTGAAAAACAGTTTTCTATTACAAACTCACCTGAAGTGGAAGCATCACCATGCTTCTTCTTCTGGAGGCCGGCCAGGTATCCAATGCAGTTTCTCTTCCAGTGCCCAGTCTATTGGCAGTGGAAGCATTCCCCTCATCCTGTCGCAGCAGCCCCTATCTTGTCCTTTCCCGGTGCCTTTTTCACTCCGTCTCTCGGCTTGATGGAATTCTTCTTCTTTCCCTTGGCCTTGGCTTTCGGGAGAGAGGAGGAAGATGGCCCAGCAATCAGAGCCGGATTTTTCGCTAACTTTAGCGTGCTCTCTGCACTCCTCAACATATTGAGGAGTTCAGGTAATGACTTCTCCATATTGTGCATGTTGAAGTTTACAATGAACTGAGCAAAGGCAGGGGGAAGGGACTGTAGAACAATATCAAGGTACTGTGCGTTCTCCATGGTCCAACCCAGGTCCTCAAGTTCTTCTATGTTAGTTATATGTATGCTCTAGAGACCATTGTTGTACATATGATGTATATTATAGTGGATGCTTGGATATATATAGAGAGGACTTTCTTGCTCGATATGATAGTATGCTATATGGTTTCACTTTATCTTAACATGTTAACGAAGACTGTTTGTGATCACGTGTTGATAAATCCCTTAGGATATGTACTCGACTACTAGGACTGTGATGAGATCATACTAGTGGGGACAGGGTAGTTAACGAGTACATCCAATAATTGTTCCTAATCGAGGGTGTATCGAGACATGGCATCGATACTCCAGAATAGACTAGCGTACACGCATCTTGACCCATATGATGGGCGATGGATGATCCCATATCCATTGCTGTTGGACATCAAAGATGGTGTACGGGTGCTCAGTGGAGACTGGATACACTGAACTGACTCGGCGAGAACTCCTGGATGGTATTATACCTATCGTCAGATAGCAGTTCTTCGGTGACACTGGTACAGGTTAGTCTGTAGACCCGAGATCGTCATAGATTCTTGTGTGATTCCCACCGTGCTTTGATTTCCACCTTACCACGTCCAAGAGGGCGTGCAAAACAGTGGATTTTGGGTACAGTCCCGAATCACTTGGAGGCAATGAGCGATATGATGGGTTTCGTCTCTCCCGGTATAGGGAGTTGATGTTGTGCTGTGTTCGATTGGCTATAACTGGAAGTCTCTGGACCGGGCTGATATGGAGATTTACTGGTAAGTATTATCAGTAGTTTCTCGACCCGTTATGAGCCTTACATTGACACGACTTATCGGTTACTGGGGTCTGACGTTTACCACACCTAGACTAGATATGCAACATATCAGACGAAAAGATCGGACTGTATGGTAGTGTTACTGATTGGATTCACAGGATAATATACAGACTGTCTTGTTGATCTTCTGATCGCTCAATACCTGGGTGGCAGTTACGTTTAGCTGACCGCTTGCATCTTATGGTTGTTTGATATGTTCATCACCTACTGTCGGCGTATTGACGATTCTTTAGAGTCCTACATAGAGATTTCCTGGCCCAGGCAAATCGGAGTAGGAGCACATATATGATATGTGCGGGACCGAGAATAATACGATATGAGATACTGTATTCTCTTCTCGTGATATATGATATCGTCCGGGTATATATGATATAGCCGGGTCATCGGATCAAGTGTTGATTCGATGAATCGGTACATGTTATATTAGTCGGTTATATGCAATATAGCCGGATTGTCGGATCAAGTGTTGATTCGATAATTTAATGTATAATTATATATGTGATATATTATATTACGTTAACTAATATATGCTCGCTTTATCGATTCATTTTCTCAACGGGTAATACATTGATATATATGCGAAATATGTTAATTGTATTATTTTCTTTTGTTACAAAAATATATTATATATGTGATATATAATATTGTAACAAGTTAGGGTTACAAATGCAACATGATTTGTGGAGATTAAACAAACTAGGGTTTTATTTGGGTTAGCATTTGGGTTAGCTTTTTCATGAAGCTTCTAGAAGCTTTATTTTGTTTTAAGCTTAGATATTTTGTATTGATATTTTGTGTAGATATTTCTTAACCCAACCAAACCCTTTACCCTAGTTTATTCTGTACAAGGGTTAAGCCTTCATTCTTAACCCATGGTTGGTTTTGTAACCATAACAATAATTCATTATTCATCACAAAAGTTTTCTTATTCTTCTTATTCTTCTTTGAAAAAGCTTTCTACCTTTTTATGATTTGATGATTTAAAGTGAGAAATTGAAAACAAAAGAGTGCAAAATTCCTACTTCATCATCCTCATCTATTCTAGCCACTTAGATTACGGTGTTCACTTCACTAATACTTGATTAGAGAACTGAAAGCTTGATCTTGAGATTCTTCATGGTAGATCATCTTCGAAAAGGAAGTGTCACGCCCCGCTTCCCAGTGTACGGCGAAGGGGACGCGACAAGGTCCACTATGTATGTACTCAGAAGTATATACGCTAAGCGTAGCTAAGCAATATAGAAATAAATACACAAGAGACAAGAGTATAATAAGAACAGCAACTTATATTTATTAACATTCTTTGTACAATACATGAAAAGGAAGTACAACTGAAATAAAGATGCCTAAACAGTGGCATAACAGGAAATGTAAAGTACTGGAAAAAAAAGTGTACAATGAAATTATACTGCAGGGTCTTGAGTAAACTGCTCCAAGTCTTCTTGTGATGGCTCAACTTCTGCCGGGTCCAAGTCCCCTGACGACATTCAAAGAAGAGAGAAACAGAATGTCGTCAGCGAACAGATCGCTCGGTAAGTCCCAAAGGTAAGAGGGAAGTAGAGAAGACAGAATAAGAAGATACATTCTAAAGTGTAAACTATTGTTGTAATGTTATGTCAACGTTGTTGTTTGTAACTTGGTACAGAAGAATGCCAGTGTATACGAGGGGGGTCTCTATATGCTAGAGACCAGGGCAAATGGAAGTGCAAGGAACCGTTAAGCCACGGTACAATAGCAACGGAATATAGGTTAGGTGTCTTAATCTGACCACCTCGTGCCACCCTTAACACCTTCCGTACCAATCTACCCCTTTAAACCCCGTAGTGTTTAACAGTATTGTTGTATTGTTTTATGTAAGTTGGATGACTGACCAAAGCCATGATATCAGTAAACGGATTCTATCATGTAATTGGAATAACGGAATAATGGATGTATATCCATGGTTTGATTCAGTCAAGTTGAATAGGTTGTTAACTGGATTCAGGGATTCATCTGTTCATATTGAGTTGGATTATTAAGAATATAGATTGACTTGAATTATATTCAAGTCAGAAATAGTCAGACTCTAACCCAAGTCAGACTAAAAGAAAGGTAATATGAAGTTCTATAATTGTTAGGGTCCTTATTGTAATTTATAAAAAACTTGAAGGGGTTTTATGTAAAAATACTTTTATATACTTTTCGAAATACACCTCAAGTATTTATTTTTCGTCTTTAGAGTTGTGGATTTTATGTTATGACATTTCTAATGAAAATATCCTAGTTTCATAAATAATGGTATTTATCTGTAATATTGATTATTTGAAGTTCATGGTGTTTTAGTGTAACCTTTATTCTTGTGATTTTTAGAAAAAGGTGGAAAATTTATATAATAATAAAATAGATATTTAAATGATGAATTTACATATATTTATACAAAAATAATTTTAATAAATATTTTATATTCCAAAAATCTTATTTTCTTAATATGTCGTATTTTAAACCTTTCGAGACCGAATGCTCTTTGCGGAGGTCTGAATCTCGCACTACTAGCCCGAGGGTGCGCGATAAACCGCACGATCCCGAAAGGGTTCCCCAAAGATGGGTTGTAGCGGCGCTTTGCAAAGATTGTAAAATACTAATCTTTTAGAAAACGGTTTTATAAATTAAAAGGTATTTATTTGAAAAGTGTAATTTTCCGTATTTTAGGGTCTAGGGTTTCCTAAGCCAACTAGCCTATTTCTAAATGGTCTAAACGACAAGTCGTTAGAAGCCTCAAATCGTCTCTTCACTGTCAATTGTGGCCAGGTAAGTACAAGTGAGGAGGGAGGGATCCGCTCACGAATCATGAGGCGGGCCTTTTAAAGTTACCCAAGCTCACTTGCCAAGCCTAGACACCACAATGTCAGTTTAGATAAACGATCGATGTCCACAACTTATCGTATTTTCCTAATATGAGGTACTTACTTAAAAGTGTAACAATCTAAAACCTTGAGGAATGGTTTTATGAAGATTATGGTATTTTAATGAAAATTTCGTTTTATCGTATTCTAAGTTTTGATGTTATCATTTTAGGGTTGTCTTTGCGTGTGTGTGGAGGTAGGTCATTACCTCGTGACTTATTTTAAGGTATAGTGAAGTTTAGGGGTTAAATATGGTAAATTAAACATGAGGGTATTTAGGTGAAAGAATACGGTATTTGCAAAAGTTATCATTTCATGTGTGAAAACTCATTCAAATTGATTTTTACAAGTTTAGAGATCAAGATGAACATGTTTAGGAATGATGGAATTGATTAGAAGAAGAAAAATAAACATTATGGTATTATTGTGAAAAGAATACGATATTACAAGAAAGCTATCATTTCATGTGAGAAACTTTGTCCAAATTAATTGTTATGTGATTAATGGTCATCATGAATATGTTTAGGTATTATGGTAGGGGTGACAAGTGAGATTTTGTAGAAAAACCGAATCGGAAATCGGTTTGTTCCGATTTCCGTCGGGTTTCAAAAAGTCGTATATTTAAGAAGTAGAAAGAAGAAAGAACGGGACTTACAGGGTTCGATCTATACTAAAGAGTATAGAGGAACAAGGTGAGTGGTCGAGGCTTTGTTTCGTCGCCGGTTGTTTCAAAGAACGTCGCCGGAAATCCGTCAGCGCTTCGCCGTGGACTCGGTTTCAAAGCACACCTTTCTTGTAGAAATTTTAAGAGAGTAAACCTAGGGTTTTGGGATGAGAGGGTAGAGGGTAGGGGGTCTATTTATAGGGTAGCTAGGGTAGGGTAGGTGAAAGGTTTTTATTATTAAAAAAAATTGTAAAAATTTAAAGAAAATCATTAAAATTTGTAGTAATTAGGGTGTATTTAAAATTCTGGAACCGAACTATTAAAATGGAGATAACAGGGGGTTATAGAAGACGAAAAGCCACATTTTTGGTTTTGGGACCTCGGCTGTCCGACCGAGTCCGGCCGGCGGCTCCGGCCGATTCGGCCGGCCTACTCGGCCGATCCCGGCCGAGTCCGGCCACCGTCGGGTGCGGGGTTCCTAGGCACACTTGTGAAGGTTCATAACGCATCAAACATGCATGAATAAAATTTTAGATGTGCCGAACAACCCAAAGACAGGATCTTTGCTAGAATATTAGGGTTAAGCATGCAAGATAACAACGTTTTATCTAAGTGTGAGGGATTACAACCTTTGTAGTCCGCTCCTTCGCTTCACAAGCTCCGAGTAGAAGTCCCTTCGCCGCGATCCTCGATCTCCCGGACTCAAGAGAGGCTCCACGACTCGAACGATTCATGCTAGCTTGAAGTGTTCCAAATCTCCGATGATCTATGTCGAAGTTTCAATAACTCAAGCTTTCTCACTCTTAAATAGATGAACACACTAATCTCATGGGATAGATGAGATGAGGATGAAGGAGTAGTATTTATTCTTTCTTTTTAATTCACTTTCTCATAATTTATCATCACAAATGGAATTTCTAGTGAGCTCAAAATCAAGAGAGAAGAAGATGATAATGATAATTCCTTTTGTGATGAATAGAAAAGAAAACTATATGATTGATATATCAACCATGGTCAAGGATGAGTGGCTAAGAGTTTGTAGAGAATAAACTAGAGTTAGGGTTTGGTTAGGTTAAGTTATGAGTCATGCAAAAATATCAACCATAATATCTTAAGCATGACAAAAACAAAGCTTCTAGAAGGTGCAAGAAGAAGCTAACCCTAATCCCTTTTAATCATCCTTAAACATGTTTAATAATAAATCATAACATGTCACAATAATATATATCACATATATATTATATATTTGCAACAAAAGAAAATAATACAATTAACATATATCGCATATATATCAATGTATCATCCAGTGAGAAAATGAAATAATAAAGAGAGCCAATATTAGATAATGTAATACAATATATCATATATATTATTATACATTAAATCATCGAATCAACACTTGATCCGACGATCCGGCTATATCGAATATTACCGACTAATATATCATGTACCGATTCATCGAATCAACACTTGATCCGATGACCCGGTTCATATCTAAATATCGCGAGAATATAATACAGTATCTCATATCGCATTATTCTCGGTCCTGCACATATCATATATGCGCCTCTACTCCGTTTCGCCTGAGCCAAGAAACCTCTGTGTAGGACTCTAAAGAATCGTCAATACGCCGGTAGCGGGTGATGATCAAATCAAACACCCACAAGCTGCAAGCGGTCAGCTAAACGTAACAGCCACCCAAGTATTGAGCGATCAGAAGATCAACAAGCTAGCCTGTGCGTTCTCCTTTGAATCCATTCAGTAACACTCCCGTACAGTCCGGTCTGTTCGTCTGATATGTCGCATATAAGTCTAGGGGTGGTATACGTCAGACCCCAGTAACCGATAAGTCGTGTCGATGTGTGGCTCATAACGGGTCGAGAAACTACTAGTAACACTTACCAGTAAATCTCTATATCAGCCCTGGCCAGGGACTTCCAGTTATAGCCAATCGAACACAGCACAACATCAACTCCCTATACCGGAAGAGACGAATCCCCTCCTATTGCTCATTGCCTCCATGTGATTCGGGACTGTACCCAAAAGCCACCGTTTAGCATGCCCTCTTGGACGTGGTAAGGTGGAAATCAAAGCACAGTGGAAATCACACAAGACTCTATGACGATCTCGGGTCTACAGACTACCCTGTACCAGTGTCACCAGAGAACTGCCATCTGACGTGTGGTATATCACCATCTGGGAGTTCTCGGCGAGTCCGTCCAGTGTACCCAGTCTCCACTGAGCACTCGCACACCATCGCTGATGTCAAACACCGATGGATATGGGATCATCCATCGCCCATCATATGGGTCAAGATGCGTATACGCTAGTCTACTCTGGTGTATCGATGCCCTGTCTCGATATACACTCGACTAGGAACAGTTATAGGATGTACTCATCGACTACTATGGCCCCACTAGTATGATCCCATCATAATCCCAGTAGTCGAGTACAGATCCTAAGGGCTTTATCAACATGTGAGAGAAAAACAGTAAACCAATACAAGTCAACATGTTAAAATAAAGTGAAACCAAATAGCATACTATTGTAAGTACGCGGCGGCGCCCCGGCCGTCTAACAGACGCCGATATGCGGAACAAAACTTTTACGACTGGCGCTATCGCGTACTTTATCCCGGATCGTCCATTAAAGCTAAACTAACAAATTGTAAAGAGGGTAGAATTGTTATACCGAATGATCCGATTCCTTCGGTCTTCAACCATCATCCCACGCTATGTTGCAACTGATCCGAACTTGCTCGATCTCCGGTCTCGTCGTCCAGGTGGCACCACGTCGACGGATCTTTAAACGGGCACCCGCCTCTAAACCGAGGCAACTCGATCGTCAAGTTTTCTAAAAGAGACGATCAAGATGAAGTAGAGAATGAGTAGAACACTTTGTCTCGTTACGTCCAATGTCACGGACGAACGGTTATAGAAGTTGCCTTTTGGAATCGGGTGAATGGAAATTGGGCTATGAAATTTCCAAACACTTAATTATCATAGTCTTTTGCACAAAATGAAATGAATCAAAAATCTCTCTCCCACAAAGAAGTGGCCGGCCATATATATCAAAGGAGGGAGGTGAGTGTAGGAGAGTTCAAGTGGTGACCATAAGCTATGAACTTATCATAACTATTAAAGCAAGAATGACTCACTAAAAAGCATTAAATGAAAACCAATGAAAATAAACCTAGTCACCTTGCATCATTAATGAACCATTAATGACACAAATGAGTCATATGCTTAATCACCACTTCTAGAACCTTCTAGAAGCATGACTCACCCTGAAGACGAAAAGACAAATCCGTATTTAACCGAATGTCAAAATACGGCTGATAGAAAACAGAAAACTGGCAACATCCAAAAATCATCCCGAAACGAATTTCAGGATAACTCCGTATCGGTATAAACATACCCGCATTTGTATTACGACCGAATACAAATGCATCTGAGACAAAGATATTATATCTACACAGTATAATACTGGGTTCCGGCTTAAACCAAAGCCTACCAGTATTATCTGCCCGAAAAACGATACGTGCGAAAACGCACGTGCATTTTCCGAACCTTGCCATAAACCCATACGGCCTCTACAACGTTTCGCCCGAACTTGGGAAAGTGTCGGTGGGGGACTCTAATGACTCATCAACACACTGGCACTGGGTATAACCCCTAGCACGTCAGAGGTACTAGCTGTACGTAACGTTTTGCCTATGTATTGATTGGAAGGGAAGCTGACGAGCGAACCCATCTATAAACCCTACTGAGTCTGACAGTGACAATATCCGTACAGTCCGGAACATTCATCTATGAGTATCGCATATTAGGCCTTGGGGGTCGGTAAACGTCAGACCCCTAATAGCTGCATAAGTCGTGTCAGAGAGCTGCCCAGAACACCCTGAGATTCTGCTGGTGTACCTACCAGTATATCTCGATTACCCTGGCCAGGGATTTCGTGTAATGGCTCTCCTAAACACTGCGCGATCTCACCCCCAATACAGGGAGAGACGAATCCCCGACGATCCGCTCACTTGCCTCCAGTGTGGCTCGGGACTGTACCCAACTAAAACCTGTTTGCACAACTCCTTTGAGCGTGGTAGGGTAGTAATCTAAGCACAGTGGGAACTCACACGAGACAAATGACGACCTCAGGTCGATGAACTAACCTGTACACATGTCACCAGGAAACTGCTATCTGACGATATGTATAATACCAACTAGCATGTTCCCGGCGAGTCCTGTCCGGTGTACTCATATCCCAATGAGCACCTGTATAAATCTTAAGTGATCCAACTGACACCAGTGGCTTGTGAGACCGGCCACCGCCCCTCGTCGGGGTCTCGACTGTATACACTAGTCTACTCTGGAGTATCGATGCCCCGTCTCGAAACTCCCACGACTAGGGACACTTTATGGATGTGCTTATAGACCCCAGCTCCCACATATATGATCGCCATCATACTGCTGGTAGTCAAACAAGAATCCTATGGGCTTTATCATGATGATAAAGACAGACCAGATAGCATACTATCATCTCGAGTAAGACTGTTTATCGGTATAGGTCCTCTTTTAATCATTGCAATCACGTACCTGCGATCCAATAATTGACTTAGAGGGCACTATATCCAACAATCTCCCACTTGCACTTAAGACTAATTATTGCGATGTCGTGTACTCATAGCTCGTGTGATACCGAGCATCCAACTCCTCTACTAATCAGTTTCGCAAATCTCGTTTGCAAAACTATTGTATTCGAGAAATAGCCTCAGTGAGTGGATCCGCTTCGGTGTTTCTTTCTATGTCTTTCTTAATCTCAAGTTCGCGGAGAAAACCATCTCCCGATTTGAGTAATACCTGTCTTAGAATATGTTTGGATATCTGATGGGACCTAGTTCATAAATGAACTCCAAATCCAAACTTCTTAGACTGTATCAATCACTGAAACTAATCAGTGTCCAACACCATGCCTCCCACGGTACCCCTTTGGACCACCTGTCCATAATACTGTCCCTCGTTTGAGGGAAAACTATAACTCTGACAATCACTCTGTCATGCATGTCACCTTTGAAGCCTGGAATGATAACCGTCTCCCGAAGGAGGCCGCCGTTATCAAATCCATAGAACATTCAGTTATGTTCTAAAAACTGCTTCATAATGTTTCTCCAGGATTGGATTAATATAAAATTATCGCATCTAGTACAATAACAACATCTGGTGTGGTACTTGACATCTCACGATTGACTCAATTGCCTAAGCAAGTGATCTGCCAATCATGTACGTCCCTCTCCCCTTTAGTCTGTAAGACACCTTTAGAGAGGGTGACTCCATCACCTGCAGGCACACCACCATGCAATGAGTCATTTATTCTAAAATACTATTAGAATATAGTCAAAGTACTCAAATTGGGAAACTACCCAAATCTAGATCTAAAACCATAGATCTAGTTATCAGAATGTTTGATATTATATCCATGTCCTTTGTGGAGAAACAACTTTGTGACGACCACAGTACAACCGATCGTAGTATAGGAATTTTACTTCCTACTCTATGTATGTCATCCAAATATCACGACATCACACCCTACTACCTTCTTAACAGATCCATCCCCTATTCTGATGAAGTCAAACCCATGACTGTCACATCAAAAATTAGATGATCTATTTCCGCTATATCTGCTCAAGTCTATAAATAGATATAAGCTTCTTGCCCACTATGCTTCCGCTGCTCCCACTGACTACGACAACCCTCTGGCAGAATAATATATACATACATTTCTAAAACTAGTTTAGAACGACGCTCTACATAATCTCCTGTCGGGTCTCACAGTCTGGAACAACAGTAGTGTCAAGTCTGGGTAAACAAGAACCTCCCTATCACCGTCCTTGAGGCTACCGGAGTACCTCTCGGGTGTCTGAGGTTACCCACCATATCTGCGGAGTGGCTATTGGAATGTCAAACCTGATTGAATATATAGGTCCTATTAAACTTTCCGTAATCGTTTGCGGTTCTGGAATCACTTCCAGTTCTACCATACTCCCACTACTGTTTTTCTGAAAAAATCTATTTTAATAAAACTGTGGCGAGTCAAGAACAATATCACTATTGATCTTCCGGATGGTAGAAAATCAACCCTCGTCGAAGCTAGGGTCAACCCGCAAACTGCCATTACAGAAACGTGCCTTGAGTTATCCAGTGTCTGGTTTTAAGCATAAGCTGGACAACTCCCCTTACCTTAACATTGTTAAGATATGAATCGTTCTATATCCAATATAGAAACTTTGGCACTTATTTAATTGGAACCAGATTCAAAACATGCAGCTGTCTCCAGTGCATATCATCTTAATGGAGAAAGGCTAATCAGCATTACTCAACTTAGGAATACATCCAATTATGAGTAACCTGAAAGAGAAACTAGTTTTTCAAAACCATTACTATCAACTGAATACCAATCACAAGAATCTACATCTTCGATTTCTTTGAAGAATCCCGATACTTGTGACACTTGGTTCTCTACTTTATTCCTATACCCACAACTTCTCAAAACTTAGACATTGTATTTCTACGTAACACTTGTCTAAAAACTAGAGAAATTATAAGTAAACAGAACAGAGTACGAGTACCTACCCCTTTGTCCTGATGGACATTGGACAACATACAATATTCGGTATAAGTCCGCTGAGTTTAATAACTCAAAACCTGTGCATCGTAGGTTGAAAAACTGTACCCAGGCGATTTCCTCAAATATCACCAATTACAACGAATTCCGATATAATGAGGATGATCACCTAATTCCTAATAACTTGCTCCCACTCAACATCTGTAAAACCATGCAGATGTGAGAATGAAACCTGGTAAATACATACCCTGGAGTAAGTATCCAATCGGGAAATCAGTTTTCAATTAACAATGCACAGTGAATATGAAACATAAATATGTTTCGTAGGGGTATCTTGGTATTCTTTAGTAATGCCTCTTCCATAATCCATATCATGACTTTTACCGTATATTTCCCTGCCATCTTTCCAATTCCCTTTAATTTGTCTTTAGTCGTTACCTTCTGTACACCATCATTAGGCTAAGTTGTTTTCTTCCTTCCCTACCATTCGGCACCAGCCTATGGTTTGGAAGAAGAATATCCAGTAAGCATAATAGGTGTACCCTCCTAATCCTAGGAGTACTCGCAATTTGAGAGAAGGTGATGATAAAAGACAACTGAATAAACCTAATTCCTATTTCTCCTGAACCGGAATCCATCCTCAAAAAAATATCCTTCGAGTTCGTATATAACCATACGATGGATTTATCCAATGGAATTGGATGTTCGTAGTGATACGTGTTGTTCAGGAGAAATCAAAGGTGAAGTAGGAGTGGCTATGAAATACGTGGTTTGGTCATGAATATGAATAGTCGCAATTTACTTTGCCCTCTTTCTAATTCCTTTATCTTGTCTTTACATATTACCTTTTGCACACCTTACTTAGGCTTAATTGGTTTTCTTCATTCCCTACCGTTCGGCACCAGCCTATGGTTTGGAATAAGAATATCCAGTAAGCATAATAGGTGTACTCTCCTAAACCAAGGAGCCCTCGCAATTTGAGAGAAGGTGATAATAAAAGACAACTGAATAAGCCAATTCTATTTCTCCTGAACCTGGATCCATCCTCGAAGAATTCCCTTCGAGTTCGTATATAACCATACGATGGATCTATCCAATGGAAGTGGATGCCCGTAGTAATACGGGTTGTTCTGAGAAATACAAAGGGTAAAAGAAGGAGTGGCAATGACTTATGCAACTATAAACAATCCAAAAACCAATATGTTAAGAAGGTTCGGTCAACTTGGTCACTGAGTCATAGTTTAGGGTCGGTCAAAAAGTCGCTGCCCAAGAGAGAGAGAGAGAAAAGAAACACTCTGCGTGCACTCTTGCCTAAAACAGAATGGTTATCACTTTATCTAATAAGGAAACCTCTCACCGTAATCTCAAATTCTCCTCCAAACCTGAAAGAAGAATTAGTCGGGTCACCCGAAGAGTAAACCAACTCATCAGTGAGAATCGGGATCCAACTATCATCGCATGATAACTTGATGGAAGCCACTCAAGTCAACACACTCCAGAAGGTATGCGCAAGTCTGGCAAGTTTCTTGTATGTTTGAAACTCCCGATGTAATTTTTATTCCATGCTCTTATGACCTTGACGTAGGCCAACAAGTCATAAGCAACATGTCAAGTTCTACCCGTCGTTGTCCTGATCAACTCAAGTCATCGTACAAGCCCTTGACGTAGGCCAACAAGGTGTACGTCTGACTTAAACTAATGCATCTATCTATGCAACAAATGAATACCCAACAGCTACCAAACACTATGTCTTGATGTAGGCCAACAAACATAGCTTGAATACTACTGACCATCCATAAGAAACGACGGAGGATTACGGCTGGTTTTTGGCGAGAAACCTTTAACGTAATGAACTTGATCTCGTTGAAGGAACCTGATAGCTTTATAAAAATATATAGTAGCGAAAACCTTTTGTTAAAGAAGTCACTCCCGGTGAAGGGATCTCGGTTCTTTCCTCGTGGAATGAGGTGCAGGATATTCCAACTGAATACCGCTATGCAAAACAAAAGGAAACGTCTTTATAATAATTTTAAAATTTGTTCCAACAACATCAAATATAGGTTTGTTTTATCCTTGCATTGATAAGAATCAATACAGTCCCATCAATCAATCAGACCAGAAAAGAACGAAAATAAAATGTACGTATATGCCATCCGCATTCGTCACTGGGTCCCGTCATCACCCGTTAGGTTATTTAACTAACGACAGAGCGGGGACTGGACTAGCACGGGTGTAAAACATATACAACATCTAATAGTATATATACTAATATACAATAATCGCTCCAGGCGTGATAAATGCAACATTACAGAAAAGTAATAAGCATCACAGAACAATACAGATAATCTGGGATCTCCGGGTTTCACAGAGCCGCTACTGAAACCCGACGTTCCCCTGGTCGTGTGGATAGCCTGTGCAATGAAACCTAGACCCCTACGGGTGCGGCAAGTTACCCGCCAAAACCTGAAGCGAGGTAGTCCCCACAACACAGTGAATGGAATACCCGGCACTTCACGGAATCCGGTAAATTGAGCACCCCTCCTTGGGTCAACCTGTACCCCCTACGAGTGCGGCGAATAGTCTGCCAATTCTAGAGTGAGGCCCCTCTGCCTCTCAAAGCCATGAGATACGGACCCGTTGCCCTCCAGAACCCGGCTATTCGTGCACCCCTACCGCGGGGTAAACCTAGTACAGAAAAAAAAAATAGTACAACAGGTACATCGACCACAACCTGGTCGTGCCCCAAAAGAATAATATACAAACAGGCAGTGACGGCAGTCCACATGTTGGACGCTCGCCCCGCAATATTAAATGTACAAATAAATCCGAAAAGCACCACCATTGCACACTGCTATCAACCACGAAAAATCCGCAACATCACAGCACAACACAGAACATCAACGCGAATGTCACGTTCGCAAACCCGTCTGAAAGAACTATAGCAATCAGACGTGGTTTACCGATCAAATGACATTCCCGGTCGGAGATATAATGAAAGTACTGAAAACTAACAAGTTTAAAATTTCGATCGACTAAATTTCCCGAAGTGGGCCCCACGTACATCTGGTGTACAGTAACAAAATTTTGGCCCAAAAGACATATACCAAAAACCACCATTTCCCATGAAAAACCCACTGAAAAAATTTGGCGCACTGTTCCCACAAAAGCGCGGCGGATCAGCGGCCAAACCATGGTTTGGGCCGCGGATCCGCGGTCGTTTTGTGGGATCACGTGCCCAAATTTTACCAGTATTCTTCAAAAACCCTGCATGATTTTCTGAAATGCTCAAAATGAATTTCAGAACAGTTTAAAAATCGACAGAAACTGTGGGCCTGAAAAATGTAGTTTTGAAAATTCCGTTCGATCGATCTTTTAAACGTGTTAGCACAAGTTAGTATAGCTTAATGGTGAGGCTCTGATACCACTGTAAGTACGCGGCGGCGCCCCGGCCGTCTAACAGACGCCGATATGCGGAACAAAACTTTTACGACTGGCGCTATCGCGTACTTTATCCCGGATCGTCCATTAAAGCTAAACTAACAAATTGTAAAGAGGGTAGAATTGTTATACCGATTGATCTGAGTCCTTCGGTCTTCAACCATCATCCCACGCTATGTTGCAACTGATCCGAACTTGCTCGATCTCCGGTCTCGTCGTCCAGGTGGCACCACGTCGACGGATCTTTAAACGGGCTCCCGTCTCTGAACCGAGGCAACTCGATCGTTAAGTTTGCTAAAAGAGACGATCAAGATGAAGTAGAGAATGAGTAGAACACTTTGTCTCGTTACGTCCAATGTCACGGACGAACGGTTATAGAAGTTGCCTTTTAGAATCGGGTGAATGGAAATTGGGCTATGAAATTTCTAAACACTTAATTATCATTGTCTTTTGCACAAAATGAAATGAATCAAAAATCTCTCTCCCACAAAGAAGTGGCCGGCCATATATATCAAAGGAGGGAGGTGAGTGTAGGAGAGTTCAAGTGGTGACCATAAGCTATGAACTTATCATAACTATTAAAGCAAGAATGACTCACTAAAAAGCATTAAATGAAAACCAATGAAAATAAACCTAGTCACCTTGCATCATTAATGAACCATTAATGACACAAATGAGTCATATGCTTAATCACCACTTCTAGAACCTTCTAGAAGCATGACTCACCCTGAAGACGAAAAGACAAATCCGTATTTAACCGAATGTCAAAATACGGCTGATAGAAAACAGAAAACTGGCAACTTCCAAAAATCATCCTGAAACAAATTTCAGAATAACTCCGTATCGGTATAAACATACCCGTATTTGTATTACGACTGAATACAAATGCATCTGAGACAAAGATATTATATCTACAAAGTATAATACTGGGTTCCGGCTTAAACCAAAGCCTACCAGTATTATCTGCCCGAAAAATGACACGTGCGAAAACGCACGTGCATTTTCCGAACCTTGCCATAAACCCATACGGCCTCTACAACGTTTCGCCCGAACTTGGGAAAGTGTCGGTGGGGGACTCTAATGACTCATCAACACACTGGCACTGGGTATAACCCCTAGTACGTCAGAGGTACTAGCTGTACGCAACGTTTTTCCTATGTATTGATTGGAAGGGAAGCTGACGAGCGAACTCATCTATAAACCCTACTGAGTCTGACAGTGACAATATCCGTACAGTCCGGAACATTCGTCTATGAGTATCGCATATTAGGCCTAGGGGGTCGGTAAACGTCAGACCCCCAATAGCTGCATAAGTCGTGTCAGAGAGCAGCCCAGAACACCCTGAGATTCTGCTGGTGTACCTACCAGTATATCTCGATTACCCTGGCCAGGGATTTTGTGTAATGGCTCTCCTAAACACTGCGCGATCTCACCCCCAATACAGGGAGAGACGAATCCCCGACGATCCGCTCACTTGCCTCCAGTGTGGCTCGGGACTGTATCCAACTAAAACCTGTTTGCACAACTCCTTTGAGCATGGTAGGGTAGTAATCTAAGCACAGTGGGATCTCACACGAGACAAATGACGACCTCAGGTCGATGAACTAACCTGTACACATGTCACCAGGGAACTGCTATCTGACGATATGTATAATACCAACTAGCATGTTCCCGGCGAGTCCTGTCCGGTGTAGTCATATCCCAATGAGCACCTGTATACATCTTAGGTGATCCAACTGACACCAGTGGCTTGTGAGACCGGCCACCGCCCCTCGTCGGGGTCTCGACTGTATACACTAGTCTACTCTGGAGTATCGATGCCCTGTCTCGAAACTCCCACGACTAGGGACACTTTAAGGATGTGCTTATAGACCCCAGCTCCCACATATATGATCGCCATCATACTGCTGGTAGTCAAACAAGAATCCTATGGGCTTTATCATGATGATAAAGACAGACCAGATAGCATACTATCATCTCGAGTAAGACTGTTTATCGGTATAGGTCCTCCTTTAATCATTGCAATCACGTACCTGCGATCCAATAATTGACTTAGAGGGCACTATATCCAACAACTATCATGACGAGCAAGAAAGTCCTCTCTGTATATATCTAAGCATCCATCATAGTATACATCATATGTACAACAATGGCCTCTAGGGCATATACATAACTAACAATCTCCCACTTGCACTAAGGCCAGCTGCTGTAGTATCTCATACCTAGCATCCTGAATAATCTCTCAAACTGTATCTGGGGAATAGCCTTCGTGAATGGATCCTCAGTGTTGTCCTTCGTATCTACTCTCCTGACCTCGATCTCCCGGCGATCAACTATCTCCCTGATCAGGTGATACCGCCTCAGAATATGTCTGGACTTCTGATGGGATCTGGGTTCCTTGGCCAAAGCCACAGCTCCATTGTTATCGCAATACAGAGGTATTGGATGCTCAATGGATGGAACCACTCCAAGTTCACTAATGAACTTCTTTATCCAGACAGCCTCTTTGGCAGCATCGTTGGCAGCGATGTATTAGGCCTCCATCGTCGAGTCTGCAACGGTATCCTGTTTGGAACTCTTCCAACATACCGCCCCTCCATTGAGGGTAAAGACAAAACCCGAGTGCGACTTAGAGTCGTCCTTATCACTTTGGAAGCTGGAATCGGTAAAGGAGTCCACCTGGAGTTCTCCGTTACCATACACCAAGAACATCTCCTTAGTCCTTCGTAAGTACTTGAGAATGTTCTTCACAGCTGTCCAGTGACTCTCTCCAGGATCTTCTTGATACCGACTCACTACACATAGTGAGTATGCTACATCGGGTCTGGTACATAGCATCGCAAACCTGATAGAGCCTACTGCCGAAGCATAGGGTATCCCTTAAATGCGAGCTCTCTCCAAATCAGTCTTGGGAGACATCTCTTTGGAGAGAGTGAGTCCAGAGATCGTGGGTTGGTTCCCACGCTTGGATTCTTCCATACTAAACCTCTTTATTATGGTGTCAATGTATCTGGATTGGGACAATCCCAATATCCGTTTAGATCTATCTCTATAGATCATGATTCCCAATATGCAGGAGGCATCACCTAGATCTTTCATTGAGAATCTCTGTAATATGAAGAGCTTGACTGATTGCAGCATAGGAATATCATTTCCTATCAAGAGTATGTCATCCACGTATAATACGAGGAAGACAACCTTACCCTCTGCTACCTTCTTATAGATACAAGGTTCATCTATATTTTTAATGAAGTCAAACTCTTTGACTACAACATCAAAACAGATGTTCCAACTTCGCGATGCTTGCTTTAACCCATAAATGGATTTAAGCAGCTTGCACACCTTTCCGCTGCTCCCACTATCTACGAAGCCCTCTGGCTGAGTCATGTACACGCACTCTTCTAAATCACCGTTTAGAAAAGCGGTCTTAACATCCATTTGCCAGATTTCGTAGTCATGGTATGCAGCAATGGCAAGTAAGATCCGGATGGACTTAAGCATAGCCACTGGAGAAAAGGTTTCGTTATAATCCACACCTGGTCGTTGACGAAAACCCTTTGCCACAAATCTAGCTTTGAAAGTCTCAACTTTTCCATCTACACCAAATTTCTTTTTAAAGATCCACTTGCTCCCTATGTGTTTTACCCCTTCAGGAGCATTTTCCAAAGTCCATACTTTGTTGGTGTACATGGATTCCATCTCAGATCGCATTGCATCCAGCCATTTCACAGAGTCACTACTCGTGATGGCCTGCTCGAAACTAGTCGGGTCATCATCATCCATGATGCAATCCTCGCTTCCACCATCAATGAGAAAACCATAGTATCTCTCAGGTGGACGAGAAACCCTACTAGATAGGCGGAGAGGCTGGGGTTCGTTGGATACTATTGAATCCTCCGGTTCTACCAAATCTTCAGTTTCAGTTTGAGTTTGTGTAGCTGGAATTTCTTCCAGTTCTACCTCTTCGCCACTAATTTCTTTTTGCAAGAAATTCCTTTTCTAAAAAGGTGGCATGTCGAGAAACAAACACCTTTTGTTCCTCGCGATGGTAGAAAAGATATCCATGTGAATGTTTGGGATATCCCACAAACTTGCATAGAACTGACCGTGCCTTGAGTTTGTCTGGATTTTTTGCCTTTTGACATAGGCCAGACAACCCCATATCTTAACTCGTTTAAGACATGGTCTCTTCCCACTCCATATCTCATATGGTGCGGTAGGTACAGATTTAGTTGGAACTTGATTCAATAGGTATGCTGCTGTCTCCAGTGCATACCCCCAGAAGGAAATAGGTAACTCAGCTGTACTCAACATCGAGCGCACCATATCTAATAGAGTATGATTCCTCCGCTCAGATACACCGTTGTGCTGTGGTGTATGTTCATATCAGATTTTTGCATTTTCATACCGCCCAATTTTTATCACATTGCATATCGGTAGATACTCTTGAGCCGTGTTTGCTAGTCAATTGCAGGATACAGGTTCCCGGTTCTCAAACGGAGAAATTCATGAAAAACACGACAAAATCCGGTTCCTGCCAACCACAGATAAAACACGGTCTCCGCTCTTCATCCGTATGTTGCCAGATACCAGTTTAGGAAGACAAAGTGTCAACTCAATGTTATTCTCATGCACAAGGCTCAATGGTAGCACAAAATCCAAGAGATCTACGCGGAGCTCGAGGCAATCATCCACAAAAAAGTCCACCTTTGCACAATAGAAATTCTGGAAGAAATAGGAATGAATTATCAGAAAATACCCACACCAGACAAGAGGGGACAGGAGATCAGGAAAAACCACAGAAGCCCACACCCTAAACCTACAGTAGGGGCGCGGATCCGCGGCCATAGGGGGCTATAGGCGGAGGATCCGCGGCCGTACAGGGAGTTCCGGCAGAGACTTTTCAGGGGCAGTTTGGTCATTTCGTCAGGGTTCTGGTGGTTGCCCTAGGGTTTCATTTCTTGGCCTATAAATAGTCCAGAATTTTGTGAAGGAAGGGTCAATTTTTGTATTCTCATTTTTGCCTAGTTTTAGTGTTGTTCTTCTTCCTCTTCTCACCTCTTCTCCATTAAACTTGTAGTGAGCTTTTGAGTGAATAGTGATGAATAAAGAAGACCATTTTTATTATCATGCTTGTCTCTTTCTTTACTTGTTGTAATTTGTTGTAGTTTTAATTGTTAAGTAGTTGTTGTTATTTGTTTGAATGTTTCTTTCTTCTCTCTTTTCCTTTATCCTTCATATGACAATGATACTTACGCTCGATCCTCGCCAAGGTGAGGTCGCAAATAGTTAGTCGTATTCTTCTAATCTCCTTCTTTCTATCTTCCTCTTTGTTTTGTTTTGTTTTTTTCTTATCATGAAGTGTGAGTAGTTTTATACTTGTTAGGGTAGGATAAGGGAAGTTTGAGAGAAGGAAATCTCTCTCACTCTTTCCTTGCCTAACAACTTAAATCGACTCCCGTTAATTGAACCACAATCCGCTCCTTACGGCACCCTATCCTACATGATAGCGGTGATTCCATAGTGAGACCGGTTGTGGTTGAATTAACCGGAGGTTATGGATAAGAGCCAAGAACGGACGGACAAGCACCAAAAGGAAGGACTATGCGTTGGAAAGCCTAGCTTATAGTCGCAAGTACCTTCCTAGTCGTGCTAATCCCCGTTGTTGCCGATTACCGTAACACCGGTATTAAGTGGGGCAACGAAAGATGTGGAGACTCCTAACTCAAACTAGCCTAATCCTCACCCTAACAAGCTCTCTTTAAATATCAACTTAACACTTAGATAACCACAACAAAAATCTGAACAACCGGACTTAACTCGTTAAAACACTTTGAAAAAGACTCCCATCTCCCTGCGGACGACCCGTACTCAACCGGCTAGCTACAAGCGAAACCGTCTTGATTGCAGTATTTAAACTAGAACTTGAACACGCACGTATCCTAACAATCAGTGTATAAGGAGGAGTAAGCTGAGAGAGAATCCCATTCTCTTTTAGATAATCTAGGAACTCACTGCTTAAGTATTCACCTCCTCGATCAGATCGAAGAATCTTAATACTTTTGCTCGTTTGATTCTCTACTTCGTGCTTATATTCTCTAAATTTCTCAAAAGCTTCAGACTTGTGTTTCATCAGGAACACATGTCCGAATCTAGAGAGATCGTCAGTGAATGTAATGAAGTAGGAAGAACCGTTCCTGGCATGCGTAGACATGGGACCGCATACATCACTATGTACCAGTCCTAAGAGTTCGGTAACTCTTTCTCCGTGTCCACTAAACGGAGCTTTGGTCATTTTTCCTTTAAGACATGAATGGCAAGTATCATAAGATGATAATTCGAATGGATTCAAATAACCTTCCTTATGTAACTTAGCCAGTCGTGTCGCATTGATATGACCAAGTCTACAATGCCACAAGAAGGATTCGTTCATTTCTGAACTTTTCCTCTTGTGTATGTTTCGTATATTAAGGACTGTATTCTGATTTAGAATGAATATGCCATTATGTAACGAGCCTGATGCAATCAACTTTTGATCTAGGAATATGTTCATAACATTATCCTTTACTACAAAATTATATCATTCTTTACTCAATAAAGAAACTGATATAATGTTGCACATAATGTTCGGTATATAATAACACTCATTCAGAATCAGTGTATTACGACTTGGTAATACTAGGTGATATTCGCCAACTGCTTTGGCTGCAATACTTGCACCATTCCCTACTTGAACGGAATGATCACCTTTTCCCAGTTCTCTACCTTTTTGTAGCCAATGTAACAATTTACATATGTGGGATCCTGATCCGGTATCTAATACCCAGGACGTAGGGTGAACTGAGAAACAGTTCTCAATAACTAACACACCTGAAGAAGATGCATCAATATGCATATTCTTTTGGGCGGCATGAGAATCCAGACATTCTCCTGTTTCCTGTTCAGTCTTATAACTCTTATAAGAAAGAACGGGTCCAACGTTCCCCTGCTCAGTATAATAAGCGGGTTCAGTCAATACATCCATATTATTATCTTAATTATGGCCTGACATGGTCGCTACCTGGAGAGAGAGAAGAAAACACTTTAGCGTATGCTCTTGCAAGATTAGATTGGTTATTATCTTATCTAATCAGGATGTCTCCCACTGTTTTTATCAAATCTACCTTCAAACCCTAAAATGTAAGATTAGCCAGGATTAATTACACCCAACAATTTCGTCAATCTTTCAGCCAGATCAGTGTCGGTACTTTGAGGGAGGTTCCCCGTGCTTTCGCACGGACCTAATTAAAGTAAACCTCGTTTTCCCAGAGGCGTAACCCCGTTAACACTTTTCTAGACACCTACTTGATCGGCTAATTATCCTGTGTAAAACTCTCCCAGGAGTAACACTTACTCGCAGTGGGTATCGGGATCCAACTATCTCATAGGAGGTATGCAATCTCATTGCAAATTTCAACACTTGAAATTCCCGATAATACTTTTGCCCCTAACCCCTATGACCTTGACAAAGGCCAACAAACCATAGGAAGCTAATATAGTTCAACCCGTTATTTCTTGATTGAAATTAAACCCACCCGCACGACCCTTGACAAAGGCCAACAAGGTCGTACGAATACCCTAATCCAATCATATCATATGTTTAAACAGATAAGTACCAGTTAGCTACCGCACACTACGCCTTGACAAAGGCCAACAAACGCAGCACGAATACTAAATAGTCTTTATCTGAAATGACGGAGGGCTACGCAGGTTTTTCAGAAAACCCTGAGCGTAATGAACTTGATATCGTCGTAGAATCAAGTGTTTTTGAAAAGGAGTGTTTTGAGGCTTTTCGTAGTTTCGCTAAAGGGGTCACTCCCGGTGAAGGGATCGTCGGCCCTTTCCTCATCGAATAAGGTGCAGGATATATCATATATACCGCTGTGCAAAGCAAAACACTAAAAGCAATCAAAAGACAAACCGAGTTTTGTAGCATCTGCCAGTTTCGCTAAAGAGGTCACTCCCGGTGAAGGGATCGTCGGCTCTTTCCTCATCGAATAAGGTGCAGGACATATCATATATATCACTGTGCGAAGCAAAACTGTAGCTACCCCTTTTTTTTTATAAAGTTTTGATTCTACAACATCTTTAGGTTTCTTTTTCCTTTTATTAATCTCATTAATAAAAATCCCATCAGCTTATGCTTCCTAAGCATCACAGAAGAAACGAAAGCAGTAATATTTATATATCAGCATATATATATATATATATATAATATAAGCATTCGTCTCAGGCAGTAATATGATCTCATCACAGAACATTGCAGCAGAAGAACATATATGAAATATTGGATATACTAGGACGTCCGTGTTTTCAATACGAGCCTGTATAAAACACGGATTCCACGGTCGCGACGAATAGCCAAACCCACATCCCAAGACCCCTACGAGAGCGGCAAGTAACACTGCCAATTCTAGGGTTAGGAGACCCGGTCTCGACTCCCCGAGATGGCCTCCCACTGGACCCTAGAAGCCGGTTACTTATGCTCCCCTCCTTGGGTCTACCTAATGCGGAAAAGTAAATAATATACAAGGGTGACATCAACCTCAACCTGGAAGTGCCCCAAATAAAAGAATATTACATTACAAATGAATTTTAGATGAATAAAAATAAAAACACTCATCTCACATAAAACCCCCGGCTATTCAGAACACGACGATCCAATATAACATATCACAGCAACACATAATATCACATATCATCAACGTAAGTAAATATGTGCATCCCAATTGTCGTTGACATATAGCAACGAAACCGGCGATATCACATATTACACTTACGGTCACAGAAAAGAAAGTGTAAAACTACAACATTTGGAATCCACAATCACTCTAGACATCGTAAATCCGAAATATCACATACTTCGCATTTCATGCCTAACTATATGAATTCCACATATTGTATCACATTCCAGATAAAAAGACAGTATTAAACTTTCCGAACAGATAATCAAATACCCAAAATTTCCTAAATTGCTCAACACTTGAGCGGAGTTCAAATAATCCCAGAATATATCACAGTATCGGTGATCCAGCCGTAGAAGGGTCAAGCCAACGCCTCACATGTGGCACGCCGTACTGCTCCAAACCCGAAGGTTCAAAAGGCAGTTCAAGACGGTCAAATAATCGAGTTAAGGTTTGTTGTCTTCTAGAGGGTCCACCGCTTAACTTGTACAATTTTTCCGAAAGATTTAAACCCGATAAAAATTCAACACTTGAAAGTTTTACGTGCCGGGAAAAAGTGAGTTAATGATATCCGTTCGAACTTTTTAACAATTTCTAAATATCTGGAAAAACAACGAATTTAAATTTTCCGATCGAATCTACGATTACAAAATAAACCCCAGATTAAACAACACTTGAATTATTTTTAAAAATACCCAGAAGCATCAACAAGCACCTACGGTTATTACCATGAAAACCACGTGTCACAATTCCAAGATTCCGCCGCGGAACCGCCGCAGGAAGCAGGTTCCCGCCGCGGTTCCGCCGCGGTTTGGTGGATTTGTGGGCCCGTGTTTCATGGTAATTCTTAGAATTCCCTGCTGATTTTTATACGTATTTTTAATTCAGAAAAATCCCAGATTTTGAAAAATTTCCAGAGAGGGGGTAAATTTTGTCGGTTCGGGTTCGATCGGAGTTTTAACTTCTTAAACATGTCGCCTAATGTTCTAGCTAGGCTCTGATACCACTGTAGGGTTCCTAGGCACACTTGTGAAGGTTCATAATGCATCAAACATGCACGAATAAAATTTTAGATGTGCCGAACAACCCAAAGACATGATCTTTGCTAGATTATTAAGGTTAAGCATGCAAGATAACAACTTTTTATCTAAGTGTGGGGGATTACAACCTTTGCAGTCCGCTCCTTCGCTTCACAAGCTCCGAGTAGAAGTCCCTTCGCCGCGATCCTCGATCTCTCGGACTCAAGAGAGGCTCCACGACTCGAACGATCCATGCTAGCTTGAAGTGTTCCAAATCTCCGATGATCTACGTCGAAGTTTCAATAACTCAAGCTTTCTCACTCTTAAAGAGATGAACACACTAATCTCATGGGCTAAATGAGATGAGGATGAAGGAGTAGTATTTATGCTTTCTTTTTAATTCACTTTCTCACAATTTATCATCACAAATGGAATTTCTAGTGAGCTCAAAATCAAGAGAGAAGAAGATGATAATGGAAAAATGATAATGATAATTCCTTTTGTGATGAATAGAAAAGAAAACTATATGATTGATATATCAACCATGGTCAAGGATGAGTGGCTAAGAGTTTGTAGAGAATAAACTAGAGTTAGGGTTTGGTTAGGTTAAGTTATGAGTCATGCAAAAATATCAACCATAATATCTTAAGCATGACAAAAACAAAGCTTCTAGATGGTGCAAGAAGAAGCTAACCCTAATCAAACCCTAATCCCTTTTAATCATCCTTAAACATGTTTAATAATAAATCATATCATGTCACAATAATATATATCATATATATATTATATATTTGCAACAAAAGAAAATAATACAATTAACATATATCGCATATATATCAATGTATCATCCAGTGAGAAAATGAAATAATAAAGCGAGCCAATATTAGATAATGTAATACAATATATCATATATATTATTATACATTAAATCATCGAATCAACACTTGATCCGACGATCCGGCTATATCGAATATTACCGACTAATATATCATATACCGATTCATCGAATCAACACTTGATCCGATGACCCGGTTCATATCTAAATATCGCGAGAATATAATACGGTATCTCATATCGCATTATTCTCGGTCCTGCACAAATCACATATGCGCCTCTACTCCGTTTCGCCTGAGCCAAGAAACCTCTGTGTAGGATTCTAAAGAATCGTCAATACGCCGGTAGCAAGTGATGATCATATCAAACACCCACAAGGTGCAAGCGGTCAGCTAAACGTAACAGCCACCCAGGTATTGAGCGATCAGAAGATCAACAAGCTAGCCTGTGCGTTCTCCTGTGAATCCATTCAGTAACACTCCCGTACAGTCCGGTCTGTTCGTCTTATATGTCGCATATCAAGTCTAGGGGTGGTATACGTCAGACCCCAGTAACCGATACGTCGTGTCGATGTGTGTCTCATAACGGGTCGAGAAACTACTAGTAACACTTACCAGTAAATCTCTATATCAGCCCTGGCCAGGGACTTCCAGTTATAGCCAATCGAACACAGCACAACATCAACTCCCTATACCGGAAGAGACGAATCCCCTCCCATCGCTCATTGCCTCCATGTGATTCGGGACTGTACCCAAAAGCCACCGTTTTGCATGCCTTCTTGGACGTGGTAAGGTGGAAATCAAAGCATAGTGGGAATCACACAAGACTCTATGACGATCTCGGGTCTACAGACTACCCTGTACCAGTGTCACCAGAGAATTGCCATCTGACGTGTGGTATATCACCATCTGGGAGTTCTCGGCGAGTCCGTCCAGTGTACCCAGTCTCCACTGAGAACCCGTACTCCATCTCTGATGTCAAACACCGATGGATATGGGATCATCCATCGCCCATCATATGGGTCAAGATGCGTATACGCTAGTCTACTCTGGTGTATCGATGCCCTGTCTCGATATACCCTCGAGTAGGAACAGTTATAGGATGTACTCATCGACTACTATGGCCCCACTAGTATGATCTCATCATAATCCCAGTAGTCAAGTACAGATCCTAAGGGCTTTATCAACATGTGAGAGAAAAACAGTAAACCAATACAAGTCAACATGTTAAGATAAAGTGAAACCAAATAGCATACTATCATGACGAGCAAGAAAGTCCTCTCTGTATATATCTAAGCATCCATCATAATATACAACATATGTACAACAATGGCCTCTAGGGCATATACATAACTAACAGTCCGTCCACCATCTGGTGCGGGGTTCTCTGATGTAGACTTTGGCATACTCCGTTTTTAGGGTTCAGTTCATCTTTTGGGAGTTATGGCCTGTGGACTGTTGGGCTTCCACGAATTTTAAAAAAAAATAGTCTAAAAATAATGTGGGTCATGGGATTCGAAATCTGGTGGCTTGGTCCAGCAGCGCAAGGTATTACCAATGAGCTACAAGCTCCTTCTTGTAATTATTGTAGGAAAATAGATACTTAAAGTGATATCAGCAACATTAAATACTCCAAGTATACTTCAAATTTAAATCAAATTTATGTATACAAAAATTGGAGTTGTTACAATCTACCCTCCTTACAAAAATTTCGTCCTCGAAATTTACAACTTTTATTTGAGGACTAGTTTACAAAAAGGTGCGGATATCTTGCACGCATTTCATTTTCCCTTTCCCACGTGGATTCTCCTGGAATGTCTTTTCTCCACATTACCTGGACCAAATTAACTTCCTTGTTCCGAAGTGTCTTCACTTTCCTGTCCAGGATTTCCACAGGTTGTTGCTCACAAGACAAGTCGGGCTGTATAGTGAGCTCGGAATGATCAAGTACATAGCTGGGGTCACTCACATACTTTCTGAGTTGGGATATGTGGAACACGTTATGCACTCCTTCCAATGAGGGTGGAAGCGCTAAACGGTATGCCACTTCACCGACTCGTTCGAGTATGTCGAACGGTCCAATATATCTCGGACTTAGCTTACCCCGTCTTCCAAATCGGATCACTCCGCGGTTCGGAGTTATTTTCAGGAATACATGATCTCCTGGTGTAACACCTTAGAATGTGTTTTGTAGCTAATTATATTTTAATGTATGGTTTTTAATAAAAAGTTTACCAAATTAAGTTTCAAATATTTTATCCTATTTAATGAGTATTTTATTAGATTTTTCCTAGGCTTGCACACACTTATGCATGATAACTAGGGTTGTTTTGGGGGTTTAACCATGATTAGCACATGGCGAACTAACCATTTTCCCTAATCTAGCTTTATAGTCTTGTTTTAAGTGTTTTGGGTTTTAAGTATGATGGTTTTTCTCAAAAGTAAAATGAATTTAAAAAGGGTTTTTAAATGTTTGCTTTGTGTTGACTTGGTGAGAGAGAGAGAGTGTGCATTATGAGGCATGATGGCTTTGCCCATGCCTTCATTAATGAAGAGAGAGGGAGAGAAAGGGTTGACTAATGCTAGATCTCATTTCCCTTTCCTTCTCATTCTCTCACTCTCAAACTCACACACAACATACACCCTCACACCCACACAGCAGCAGCAGCAGAAGACACAGCAGCAGCAGCAGCTCCAGCAACAGCAGCTCAGGCACAACAGCGGCAGCTACAGGCAGCAGTAACAGCAGCAACAGGAGCCCCAGCACTTGCAGAAGCTCTTCCTCCCCCCATACACTTCCTCTCCTTCTCTCTAGGGTCCATTAGGGTATAATTTCTTAACACAAATTCCTAGTTTGCTTGAGTTGTGCATAGATTAGCTTCGGTTTGTGTTTAATAGCTAGTTAGTGCTAGATTGTGGTGAATGGTGTGGAATATTGATTAAGTGGTGATTGTGTTAGTTAACCCTACCTATTTAAATGTTGTTAAGGTCACCTTAACTGAGAATTGACCCAGATTTCACTAAAATACCATAGGGTTTGCTTTTGTGCTAAATTAGCATTTTTAAAGCGACATTGTGACATTCTGTGATCTGCTATTGACCCAGACTCTTCAGGACAAAATTGGGAAAACTAGAACATGCTACCTAGGTCTAGACACCATCACCTGAGCACGAGACCCTAACTCCTAATTTAGGCCGCCGGTTTATTAGTTATGGCCGCAATTTGCGGCCAGGTAGGGGACTGGGGTATTGGGATTTTGTGTGGGGTAGTCTACTGTTATGTGTAGTGTTTTGGCATGTCTAGTTTTATAAGATTTGACCTTTAGGAAAATCTGGGGCAATATATCGTTTTGCATGTCCGTTTGTTTGCGCGATACGCGCGATACGTGAGAGGGTTCTGTGATCAAGCGTATCACGGCGTGTCGCGATGGTTTTAGACGCGTATACACACGATTCAGCATATCGTGCACACGCGCGCTTGGTTCGCGACGTGAGTTTCTCGTTTTCGTTCGATATCGCGTTTTGCGGAATATTTGGCTTATATTTGATTTCCATGTCTTATTTGCAGGGTTGCAGGCAGGGACTACGGACACGGCTACAAGGGAGAGCAGATGGTAGGATTCACCTAGCGTGGAGCGTAGTGAGTAGATTTAACATCTACAGGGGAATCGCCCGCATGGCGTTATGCGTCTGGGCTAGGATTCAATTACCTGTCGCATATTCTACGTCATTGTTAGAATTGCGCCTTTACCTTATTTCCTTGATATAGTTGTACTGTGACTAGCAGCCGTAGGACACTGCACATATTATTGACGGTTCATGTTGCACGAGCACGGATTATATGCTACACACACACCGTCAATAATTTCCATGTCACACACAACCCCTTATAGATACTTTATTGCTTATCATACATGACATCTAGCTTATCGGTATACCTTGCACATATTTTATTTATACCCAGGGGGTACCCTTCATATTTTACTTATACCCAGGGGGTATACGACATCTTTTACTTATAGGTAGACACCTATACTTAGCTGTACCTTATTGATTTCGCATACATCTGATTTCAGCTACATATTTTCATTTATATGCTCGCATTTCAGATATATCGCATATATTTATTCCTGGATTTGCGCCTCGTTATTTGGATTTTACATAATGTTTTCTGGATTTGGGAACCGCGGGAGTTCATGAAATTATGCATACGTTGAAAAACCCGGTTTCCTTGATGTGATATTTGCGCAGCCACCATGAGATTTATCGGTTCTGATTATATACTCCATACGAGGTGTGGTTGCCGTATGAGGGTACATGGTGGGGCCCGGTATGGTTCCCCTCGGCAAGAAGATCGATGGACTTTGCCGATTGAGCCTGGAGGCGGGCGAGTACCTACCGGTGACAATACCCATGAATCGGCGGGGGATCACGGAGACACCGTTGGGAGTCATGTACGTATGCATACGTCGAAAGGCGAGGGTCAGAGCTAGGCACTCGTGCTTTCGGGATAGCGTATGATACGTGATCAGGATTTCTGTGTCGATGCTTGGCACATGGTTTTCATGATATTTCTTTAACACCTTTGTATATATAACATGGGATTTAGCCGTTGTTATATATACCCTTACACCAATATTAGTGGAATGGGACGCTAATATATGTGTATTGCCCCCATCATATTTATTTCTGTATACATTTACCTTTAGGATGTTAGATTCTTACTTGAGATTTGACTTTGGATATTAGGTGATTCATTGAGATTGGATACTGGACATACCTATGTGATTACTGATTTGTACATTCAGGATATAGGAGATTACTCGATATTGTACATTGAGGAGATGTGAGACTTATATGATGTGAGAGCCCAATGTGGGGGCTGATTTGAGGAATTGGGATTTGAGTGTCTTGATGGATTGTGATCCTACCACGATGACAGGATTCCGTGGATGACATATTTCACTCCATACCTCGTACCTTTTCACTTATGCACTGTTCCATGTTTTAGGAGTACCTGTTAGTGTACCCTTCATGATAGCTGCATATTTGCCTTCTCATATTCCTATTGCATAGTTATTACACACTCTTGTCATGTTATTATTGCTTTACATATTTATTGTACCTGCTAGTGTACTTTCCATTATTCAGCATTTGCATGACATGTTATTACTGTAATCGCATATCTTAGATTCATGCTGTACGTACATTCCTGCGATTACCTGCATTTGTTATCTACTATTCACGAGTTGGCAACTCACCCCCGTTGTGCCACAGGTGTTTCAGGTGGTTCCCCAGAGTAGTCGAGGCAGGCTATTCAGCTATTCAGCTATTCAGCCACCCTCTTTTGCTACAGATACCGCATCAACTCACAGTACTATTTTGCTTAGGTGGGTTTTGGTGGGTTTTGGTGGTTATCTGTATTTTGTATTGTACCTTCGTTGTATTTGTACTCTCCATCTACTATCATGTTGTTGACCTAGAGACTTGGTGAGGACGATATTGTATATTATTTGTGGATTTGTTGCCTTTTTATATACAGCTTTCTCTCTATTGTCCTTATTCTTCGCTACGGCGTCGTATATTTGTATTGTATTCATCTTGGCTAGTTTTTAAAAAAAGGGGGTGTTGCCAAAATTTTAAAGAAAGAAAGTGGGACTTTTAAAGAATTTGGGTTGCGATTTCAAATGTTTCAAAAACTTATATTATCTTTTCCGTATTTTTATGGTTTAGATTTCTGGGTTGTGGCTTTCTTTTACTGCGTTACGTCTTTGGGCGTTGCGTAGTATTAGGGCCGTCACGGGCCAATTTTGGGTTGTGACACCTGGCTGGAACTCCAAGTGTCGTCTCTTTGCATCAGCCCAGTGTTTCTGTCGATCTTGGGCTATGCGCATCCTCTCCCTGATAGTACGAACCACATCAACAGTTGCTACTATCATCTCCGGTCCAAGAAGTTCCCTATCTCCGATGTCGTCCCAACTTAATGGTGATCGACACTTCCTTCCATACAATGCTGCAAAAGGTGCCATTCCTATGCTTGCTTGGTAGCTGTTGTTGTATGCGAACTCCATAAGATGCAGGTGATCTTCCCACGATCCTTTGAAGTCGAGCATACATGCTCTGAGCATATCTTCTAAGATTTGAATAGTTCGTTCCGACTGACCATCTGTTTGTGGATGATAAGTCGTGCTGAAGTTCAGACTTGTTCCCAAGCTAGCTTGCAGACTCTGCCAAAACTGCGATCGGAACCCGGTGTCACGATCGGAGACAATACAGACCGGTACTCCATGAAGTCTCACAATTTCCTGTATGAGTTCATGGGTATCAGAGATAGTAAATTATGAAGTGTTTAAATCTTAATTAGATTATTACCTCCATGTACTTCTTTGCTAGTGTCTCAGTTGATTGTCCAACTCGAAATGGGATGAAATGAGCCGACTTTGTGAGTCGATCCACAATGACCCATATCGCATCGTTACCCTTTGTGCTGCGAGGAAGAGCAGTTACAAAGTCCATCGTGATGTGCTGCCACTTCCATTCTGGAATTGGTAACGGTTGAAGTAGTCCAGCTGTCCTGTGATGTTCAGCCTTTACTTGCTGACACACCAAACATTTTGTGACGCTTCTGGCTACTTCACGATTCATTCCATGCCACTAATAATTCTGACGTAGATCTTTGTACATTTTGGTACCTCCAGGATGTACTGAATAGGGAGAGCTGTGAGCATCTTTCATTAACTCTTCCCGAACAGGACCTTTTGGTACACACAATCTGCTGCCGTATCTCAAAGATCCGTCTTCATCGATGATGAAATCTGTTCTGAGTCCATTCTCCACTTGTTCTCTGATCTTTTGCAACTTAGCATCGCTGGCTTGAGCTGCTTTGATCTGATTAACAATGGTTGATTGAACTTGTAGATTCATCAAACTTGAAGCATCACCTGGCATGACTACTTCAATCTCCATCTGATGTAAGTCTTGCTGAAACTTCCACTGAGCGGTGAGATTCAATGATAATGGTTGGCGACTAAGAGCATCAGGTACCACATTCACCTTTCCTGGGTGATATTGCAAGTTGATGTCAAAGTCCGCCATGAGTTCTAACCATCTTCTCTGCCGCATATTCAACTCCTTCGGAGTAAATACATGCTTCAGACTTTTATGATCTGTGTAGATGTTCACTCGTTCACCAAGTAGGTAATGACGCCAAATCTTGAGAGCAAAGATGACGGCTGCCAACTCCAAATCATGCGTCGGATAATTGCGCTCATGAGTCTTCAGTTGTCTTGAAGCATAAGCCACAACCTTACCGTGCTGATGTAGAACACATCCTAGTCCCTTACCGGATGCATCACAATGCACTTCGAATCCTCCAGATTGATACGGTATGACGAGAATAGGTGCAGATGTCAGTCTTGACTTGAGTTCTACGAAAGCTTGCTCGCATGCTTCTGACCACACAAATTCTTCATCTTTTCGTGTGAGCTTGGTTAGGGTTGTTGCTATCTTTGAGAATCCTTCAATGAACCTTCTGTAATATCCAGCTAAGCCCAAGAAACTTCGAATATCCTTCACTGACTTTGGTGTAGACCATTCGCTAACTGCCGAAACTTTCGCTGGATCCACAGAGATTCCTTCTCCTGATACGATATGTCCAAGAAAACCAACTTTATTTAGCCAAAACTCGCACTTGCTGTACTTGGCATAAAGCTTATGTTGTCGAAGAGTTTCCACGACAATTCGTAGATGCTCTGCATGCTCTTTCTAATTCTTAGAATATACCAGGATGTCGTCGATGAAGATGACAATAAACCTGTCTAAATACTCCCGGAAAACTTGGTTCATTAGGTTCATGAATATTGCTGGTGCATTGGTCACTCCAAATGGCATCACTAGAAATTCGTAATGTCCATAGCGAGTTCTGAAAGCTGTTTTGTGAATATCAGCTTCCTTGACCTTCACCTGATGATAACCTGAACGAAGATCTAGTTTAGAGAAAACACAAGATCCACTTAGCTGATCGAATAAATCATCGATGCGCGGGAGTGGATACTTGTTCTTTATAGTGACTTCATTCAAGGCCCTATAATCGATGCACATTCTGTATGAACCTTCCTTCTTCTTTACCAGTACTACAGGTGCTCCCCAACTTGAAGTGCTGGGACGAATCCATCCTTTCGCCAATAATTCGTCCAACTGTGTTCGAACTTCCTTCAAACCTTCCGGACTTAGTCTATAAGGTGATTTGATCACCGGTTGTGCTCCTGGTACTAAGTCAATACTGAATTCAAGAGCTCGATCAGGAGGCAAACCTGATATATTGTCAGGAAATACATCGTCGAACTCTCGAACTACCTCTGGTCTTGATTCTTCCTCTGCTTGAACTGCTGCAATTACTGCTTCTCTTGGCTTCGCTTTGTAGGTACTTGGCTCCAGTGTACGATCTCCACTCTTGAAATAGAAGACCGGATGATCTGGAATCTCAAATACTACCCTCCTTTGACGACAGTCGATGGTAGCATAAAAAGTTCCAAGCCAATCCATTCCTAGAACCACATCGAAGTTCGGTATGTCCAGTACTTTGAAGTCAGCATAAAACTCTCGACTGCAGATGACGACTGGACACATGTTGTATCCCATAGTTTTCTTTAGAACGCCATTTCCGGAACTGACATTCCAGCTGGATACAAGCGGTGAGACTGGAATCGCATGGGTTCGGACAAACCGTTGCGACATAAAGCAGTGAGATGCTCCAGTATCAAACAGTGCAAGTGCAGGTAGTGAAGCTACTAGGATTGTACCTAAGGTATATGGGATATGTTTTAGGTATAGGGAAAGTGTGTAGGTAAACAAGACTAAAAGATAAGTTTGAGAAGGAAGTTTACCAGTAATGACTTAGCCAGTGGCCTCAGCTTCTTCCACAGACATCATGAAAGCCTGGCGCTTTGGCACATTCCTCCTGGCCTGAGGAGCATTCCTCTGAACGTTCCTTTGAGCTTGATAGAACTGTCGAGGAGGTGGTGCAGCTTGTGATCCCCTGGGTGGTGCAGGCAGTGCAAGTCTGGGAGCAGGTGCCTGAAGAGCTGGTCGCTGTGGATAGGTAATTGTTGGCCTGGGTGCAGCAACTGTGTTCTGTCTTTGAGGACAATACCCAATATCGTGAGTAGCTGAGCCGCAGACTAAGCAAAGGCGGTTGGCTCGACGGCAGTCCTTCATCATATGTCCAGGTCTCTTGCAGTAGGTGCAAAAGGCTGGGCTAGGACGATGGGTTGGTACTCCGGGTCTCCTTGGCACGAAAGGTGGTCTGGACGAGGCTCCACCTGCCATCTGGTTGGCATGGTGTTTGACTCCTGCAGACTGGGGTCTGCCCCTCTCTTTTATCACTGCCTCATAACTGCGGGCAGCTTCTAGACCTTCCTCATGAGTCAAGAACTTTCTTGTGGCTAGAGCAGCCTTAATCTCTGTGTCCAAACCTTGTTGAAAGCGACGGGTTCTGATATCGTCCGTCGGTATCAAGTGTGCGACGAATCTGTTTAAAGATTGTGTTAGCTGTGAAGTATGTGATAATTAAAAATTGAACTATTGTGACATATCTTACCGGCTTAACATGGTGAATTCAGCATCGTATTCATCTACTGATTTATCACACATTGAACCTTGTTGTAGATGAATAAACTGCTGCTCCATTGCAAACCTGGCAGTCATGGGGAAGTATTTCGCGTCGAACTTCTCGCGAAAGTTCTTCCATTCAATCGGCTGTACCAGACGGCTTTCTTCCGCCTTCCACCAGTTGCGAGCATTATCCGTGAGTTGTAGTTTTGCTACACGGACCCAAGCGTTGTCTGGCACTTGAGCTGCTGCCAGATCGTCTTCGATGCTTTGTGCCCATTCTTCCGCTTCAAGAGGGCTTCCTTTACCAGAGAACTGCTTGGGATATAAAGCCCTGAATTGCTTTACTCCCGGTGCGTCAGTCTCGGAACGGTTAAGAAGTTGTTGTTGTCCCTCGAGAAGACTGCGAATCGCCTCAAATAGCATTGTTTGCTCAGTGGGTGGTGCAGGAACAGCTGGTGTAAGAGGTAGTGCTGAAGGGGTGTTATTGACGTTGGTGCTGGTGTTGTTCGGGGAATCCATAACCTTGAAGAAAATTCGGGTTAGGACAGATTCAAATACATGAAATGATAAGATTCAAGGAATAGAAATTTGCAAGATTCAAGGAACATGAATTGTAAAGAATGTTTTAGTTGCTGGTTCTTGTGTTATATTGCTTAGGTTGTTCACGCAGACCAGAACTGCATGACAGGGATTCATACAGCTCTGACCTGCATGGGCCACCAACAAAAACCTGTCACGCCCCGCTTCCCAGTGTACGGCGAAGGGGACGCGGCAAGGTCCGCTACGTATGTGTAAGTCCATGCTACCTCTCCCGGTACTTTCGGGCATGCGGAATTTGATAAAAAATGATTTTCTTAGAGGTGGTAACATGGACTTAAAACCCGGATCTTTGTTAAACATCTAACTAACAACCTAACTACGAGTTACTAACTACTCGATTAGGGGGTTATACATTTCTTTTTCTTGAACTCCTTCGTCTTCAAGCTTCGATGGTCGTCCGAATCGGCTTCTCCCCGTCGTCTCCTTGCGCCGAAGATAGATCCACCTGAAAGCTTCAACCTTTGGCTCCTTCTTCGAACTTTGAAGAAACTAGTTCACTCGGTTTGCTAGACCTTGTGAACTAGAGTGAGTAGAGAAGAGTTTGTATGGGATTTTATTTATGGTTCTTGGTTCTCAACTCATGAGACAAGTGAACCATAGAGTCAAGAGAGGGAGCAAGAGGAAGAGGGTGAGAGCAAGAGTATGCGAGCTCAAGAACAAGAGAGAGAATGAGCATGAAAGAATGAGAGAAGACTTTTCTCATTTGGCTCTCATAATCCAAAACAATCATAACACCTCATATCAATCAAGTATTATGTGATGGTTTAAGCAACCATAGCCATATCATTTCATGCACTCATTTTGCACAAAAGAGCAAGCAAGCAAAAGTCTTTGCCATAAAATGATAGCTATAGTTATCATGATGGTCAACTAGTCAAGCCTAGTCAACCGGTCAACAAAGTCAACAAGTCAACAAAAGTCAACAAGTCAACAAAGTCAACAACTCAACAACCATGTCACCATAATACCAAATTAATATAATTGTTAATCACATATCATATTCTCATTAGGGTTGAGCAAAAAGTCAATAGTCAGCTGTCAACGGTCAACAACCCTAATGAGAATCCTCCGCCTCTGTCTCTCCGTCAACTGTGCATACACACCCGCATCCGCGTTCCGAGGAACACGAATACAAACTGGATAAATCCAATCCCAAAAGGTACACTAGGATCTGGCTTAAACCAAAGGCCGCTAGTGTAAACTGTCCGGATACTGTACGTGCATAAGTGCACGGATGTGACCGAACCCTGTCGCAAAACCATGCGACCTGTCGCAAAACCATGCGACCTCTACTCTTTTGCCTAAAGGCGAATAGCTTTCTGTGTGGGACTCTAAAGACTCGACACTACGCTGGAAGTGGGTTTAACCACAGACCGCAAACGGCACTAGCTGTGCGTAACGGTCCCCGGGTAGATGCCGACAAGAAGACTGACGAGGTGAAACTTATCTGAACTCCTACTGAGCCTGAATGTGACAATCTCGGTACAGTCCGGTCTGTTCGTCTGATACATCGCATGGCGGGCCTAGGGGGCGGTAAACGTCAGTCCCCCAATAGCGGTACAAGTCGTGTCGGAGTGAAGCCCAAAACACCCTGAGATAACACTGGAAGCCTACCAGTATATCTCGTTTGCCCTGGCCAGGGACTACTCGTGTGATGGCTCTCCTAGACACAGCGCGATGTCAACCCCCAATACCGGGAGAGATGAATCATGTCTAATCGTCACTGCCTCCAAGTGCTTCGGGACTGCACCCAACTACCACCTGTTTGCACGACTCCTTTGAGCCGTGGTAGGGTAGTAATCAAAGTACAGTGGGAACACACTCGAGGCGAAGTGACAGTGTCAAGTCAGCGGACTAAGCTGTACTCATGTCACCTGGGAACTGATAACTGACGATAGGCATAATACCAACTAGTCAGTTCTCGACGAGTCCTGTCCAGTGTACTCGTAACCCAACGAGCACCCGCATACTCTCTCAAGTACGACGTACTGATGGCTGTGGGACAGAACATCTCCCACACTAGGATGAGAAGCGCACACGCTAGTCTACTCCGGAGTATCGATGCCCTGTCTCGATAGTCCTGCGACCAGGGACCTGCATAAGGATGTGCTTATAGATTACCCAGCCCCACTAGTGTGACTGCCATCACAATGCTGGTAATCAAGCAAAGATCCTAAGAGCTCCACTAATGTGTATAGGCGATATACTAAAATAAACACATGTACACATTGAAGTAGAAACAAACCAAGTAGCATACTACTATTTTGAGAAAGATTGTATATACAAGGTGAATATCCCAAGCTTCCATTAAGTAATATACAAACTAGTATGATACAGTAATGGCCTCTAGGGATATACACTAACAATCTCCCACTTGCACTAAGGCCATGTACTGGCGTATCGAAGACCTATCATCTCGATCAGCCGCTCGAACTGAGTCTGGGGCAAGGCCTTGGTGAATGGATCTGCAGTGTTATCTTCTGAAGCGACTCTCCGAACCTCGATCTCCTGGCGATCCACGATCTCCCTGATCAGGTGATACCACCTCAAGATGTGTCTGGATCTCTGATGGGACCTGGGTTCCTTCGCTAAAGCTATAGCCCCGTTGTTGTCGCAATACAGAGGTATTGGATCAACAATGGACGGAACCACCTGAAGTTCTTTCAAGAACTTCCTTATCCAGACAGCTTCTTTTGCGGCATCAGATGCAGCGATGTATTCCGCTTCCTTCGTCGAGTCTGCAACGGTTTCCTGTTTGGAACTCTTCCAACACACCGCTCCTCCATTTAGGGTAAAGACAAAACCCGACATGGACTTGGAATCATCCTTGTCACTCTGGAAGCTGGAGTCAGCAAAGGCCTCGATCTGGAGGTCTTTTCCGCCATACACCAAGAACATCTCCTTAGTCCTTCTCAGGTACTTGAGAATGTTCTTTACCGCTATCCAGTGTTTCTCCCCAGGGTTTGACTGATACCGGCTTACCACACTCAGTGCATAAGCTACATCCGGTCTGGTACACAACATCGCATACATTATAGAGCCTACCGCAGAAGCGTAGGGTATAATAGACATGCGATCGCTCTCCAAATCAGTCTTGGGCGACATCTCTTTAGAGAGGATGATCCCGTGACAAGCCGGTAGGTTACCGCACTTGGAATCTTCCATACTGAATCTTTTCAGTATGGTGTCGATGTACATGGACTGTGAAAGTCCCAATATCCTCTTGGATCTGTCACGGTAGATCCGGATACCCAGAATGTATGAGGCATCACCCAGGTCTTTCATGGAGAACCTGTGTGACAAGAACCCCTTGACACTTTGTAGCATAGGAATGTCATTTCCTATTAAGAGAATGTCATCCACGTATAAAACAAGGAATACTACAGTTCTCGCTACAAATCTACTATAGATGCATGGTTCATCTGGATTTTTGTTAAAGCCAAATTCCTTGACCGTCTCATCAAAACAGATGTTCCAACTCCGCGATGCCTGCTTTAGTCCGTAAATGGACTTAAGCAACTTGCACACCTTTCCGCTGCTCCCACTCTGAATGAAACCCTCTGGCTGGTCCAGATAGACACACTCCTCTAAATTTCCATTTAGGAAAGCGGTCTTTACGTCCATTTGCCAGATCTCATAATCGTGGAAGGCAGCAATGGCAAGAAGGATCCGAATGGATTTCAGCATAGCCACTGGAGAAAAGGTTTCGTCATAGTCCAAACCAGGTCTTTGACGAAAACCCTTTGCTACAAGTCTAGCTTTATAGGTCTCAACCTGTCCATCTACACCAATCTTCCTTTTGAAGATCCACTTGCATCCTACGGGTTTTACCCCGTCTGGAGCAATGTCCAACGTCCATACTTTGTTGGTGTACATGGACTCCATTTCCGTCCGCATTGCATCCAGCCATTTTACCGAGTCGACGCTCTGAACGGCTTGCTGGAAGCTAGTAGGCTCATCATAATTTATGATGCAATCCTCTCTATCCCCGTCTATGAGAAAACTATAGTATCTCTCGGGCGGATGAGACTGCCTACTACTTCTGCGGAGCGGCGTAGGAATGTCCTGTTCTTTTGAACCCTCTGGTTCCACTAAGCTTTCAGTAATAGTCTGTGGTTCTGGAATTTCTTCCAGTTCTACTGCGCTCCCACTCATTTCCTTTTCTAAGAACTGGTGTTCTAGAAAGTGGGCATGACGAGAAACAAGAACTTTTTGTTCCTCTTCGCAGTAGAAGAAATATCCCTTGGAATTCTTTGGATATCCCACAAACTTGCACAGTACTGAGCGTGCCTCGAGCTTGTCCGCATGCTGCTTTTTGACAAAAGCTGGACTTCCCCATGTCTTAATGTGATTAAGATAGGGCCTCTTCCCACACCACATCTGATATGGCGTAGTAGGCACAGTCTTAGTAGGAACTCGGTTCAAAAGGTATGCAGCTAATTCTAGCGCATACCCCCAGAATGATCGCGGTAACTCAGTGTTACTCATCATGGACCGAACCATATCCAATAGGGTTCAGTTCCGTCTCTCCGATACACCGTTATGTTGCGGAGTGTATGGAGGAGTAAGCTGAGAGAGAATTCCGTTCTCTTTTAAATAATCCAGGAACTCGGCACTTAAGTATTCTCCACCTCGATCCGATCTTAAAATCTTAATACTTTTGCCGGTTTGTTTTTCTACTTCATTCTTATATTCCTGGAATTTTCCAAAGGCTTCGGACTTATGTTTCATTAAGAAGACATAACCGTACCTCGAGAAGTCATCCGTAAAAGTAATGAAGTAAGAATAACCGCTTCGCGCATGTATAGAAATTGGACCGCACACGTCGCTGTGTACGAGTCCCAAGAGCTCGCTCGCTCTTACTCCGTGTCCAGTGAACGGAGTCTTTGTCATCTTTCCTTTGAGACAGGATTGACAAGTGGCATACGACTGATATTCGAATGGATTCAAATATCCTTCTGTATGTAACTTCGTCAACCTTCTCTCATTGATGTGACCCAGTCTACAATGCCATAAGAAAGTCTGATTTATTTCCGGAGACTTTCTTTTGTGTGTATTCTGGACATTAAAAATCTGTGGTTGGTTTAATACGTATATACCATTGCTCAATGTACCTGACCCAATCAAAACTTGATTAAGGTGAATATTTACAACATTACTTACAAACGCAAATTCATAACCTTCTTTAGAAACTAAAGATACAGAAATGATATTACAAGTTGCGTTGGGTACAAAAAAACAATTACGCAAAACCAAAACATGTCCATCTGACATTCCTAGGTGATAGTCCCCCACGGCTTTAGCATCCATGCTAGCTCCGTTCGCAACTCTGAGGGTCATGTCACCTGCTTTCAAAACACTACGGTTTCTCAACGCCTGCAAAGAATTACAGATATGAGATCCTGATCCGGTATCCAATACCCAGGAAGTAGAGTTTATTGAAAGACAGTTTTCAATAACATACACACCTGAAGCTGAAGCTGCAACCTGCTTCAATTCCTGTGTTCTGGCCTTCCAGGCCCTGCAGTCATTTTTCCAGTGTCCTTTCTTATGACAATAGAAGCATTCTTCCTTATCCACAAGCTTCCCCGCTTTCTTTGTTGCTTTAGCTTTTCCCTTCGTATCCACTTTACTAACACCGCCTCTTGGTTTGGCGGGGGCTTTCTTCTTCTTTCCCTTGGCTTTCGCCTTGGACCTAGAAGAAGATGATCCTCCTACAAACAAAGTGGATGTTTCCCTACTTTTCTGTAGGGTGCCCTCTGCGCTCCTCAGCATGTTGAGGAGCTCTGAAAGTTCAACTTCTTTTTCTTGTAAGTTGAAGTTCAGTATAAACTGGGCGTAAGTGGAAGGAAGGGACTGGAGAACTAAGTCTTTATAGAGCTCACTCTCCAATGTTGTCCCTAGGTCCGCGAGCTCCTCAATGTAGCCGATCATCTTAAGCACGTGTTCTGCTACTGATGATCCGACGGCCATCCTTGCCGAAAATAACTTTTTCGACGCTTCGTATCTTGCGATACGAGATTGCTCTCCATACAGTTCTTTTGTATGAAGAAATATGGATTCCAAGTCCATATTCTCGTGCCTCCTCTGATGTTCATTGTCCATCGAGGCAAGTACGAGGCACTTGGCCTTCGCGCTATCAATCTCCCAAGTCTTACGGATTTCCTTATCCGCGACGCTGGAAGTCGGACCAGGGACAGGGGAGCTTTGGTGGTAAGAAGATACCCCAGCTTGTCGTAAGTGATTGCCATTTTGACATTCCTGAGCCAATCTTTGTAGTTTGGCCCTGTCAGTATGTTTTTATCTAGAAGTAACTTAAGTCCAGTCATTTCGATTGGTCGCTGCAATTAGGAGAGAGAAGAAGAAACACTTAGCATGATGCTCTTGCAAGTTTAGAGTGGTTTTTAGTTTGTCTAAACAGGATGGCTCCCACTGTTTCTCGAATCCCTCCTTAAACCAAAAAGGAAGAATTAGTCAGGATCAATCTCACCGTACAATACTTGCTTAACCGTTCGGCCAGGCTGGTGTCGGTACTTCGAGGGAGGTTTTCCAACGCTTTCGCGAAGTTCCTTAATTTAAGAACCTCTTTTCCCTCGGGGCGTAGCCCCGCTAACACCTTTCTAGACACCGACTAGGTTTATAGCATTGATCGTTAAGTGAGAAATTTCCCGAGGAGTAGCATATACTCACAGTAGGATCGGGATACAAATATCATCGCGTGATGAAACTGAAGGAATCCTACCAGAATCATCACGCTCCAAATGGTATGCAATACTAGCAAGTTTCAGTTCTTTTGAAACTCCCGATATGGATTTTTGCCCCATGCTCTTATGACCTTGACTTTGGCCAAAATATCATAAGTCACATGTCAAGTTCTGCCCGTCATTATCCAGGTTAATTTGGATCCACCCGTACCCACCCTTGACTTTGGCCAAAATGGCAGTACGACTGTCCCAAACCAACGCATCTATCTATGCTACACATGAATACCCAATAGCTACCAATCACTATGCCTTGACTTTGGCCAACATACATAGCTTGAATACTATTGACCATTTATGCGAAACGACGGAAGGCTACGAATGGTTTTGGCGAAACCGTGAACGTAGTGAACTTGATTTAGTCGATGGAACGAGATTGCTTTTAAATGGAATGGCTCAAACTCCGCATTTTAAAAGTTTGTTTTTGAAAAGAACCGAGTGGTTTTTCGAAAGTGTTCCAACGACTTTTACATGGTTTATTTTCTTGCATTAGTTCTTTTAATGCGTGATATTCTTGCATTAGTTCTTTTAATGCGTCCCATCATTTAATCCTACCATTGCAGAAAACAACCAAAATATGACGTACGCTTATGCCATTCGCATTCGCCACGGGGCCCCGTCATTACCCGTTAGGTTACTTAACTAACGACAGAGCGGGAGCTGGGCTAGCGCAGCTGTAAAACATAAGCAACGCCTAAATAATATCATATATAGATATATTGCAATGATAGTCATTTCAGATCACAGATGAACACATTGGATATACTAGGAACCTGCAATTCGTACGAGCCTGTAACGAAAAGCAGATTACACGGTCGCGGTGAATAGCCAATACCCCACCCAAGACCCGTACGGGTGCGGCAAACTACCCGCCAAGTACCCGAAGCGAAGCAACCTCCCTCATCCCCGTGAGTAGGCCACTCGGCACTTCGGCATACCCGGTAGTTTGTGCACCCCCTCCATGGGTCTATCCTAGGAGCAAAAACAGTAAAAAGAAATTATACAATGACGGCTACAACTCCGACCCGGTTGTGCGGCCATACAAATAATTATTACATCAATTTACAAATTTACATGAATTGAAAGAAAAGAAAACTCTCGTCTCACAACCCCGGCTATTCACCCGCGACAATCCAATGAATTCATATACACATTCCAATAACATTACAGATCACAGATTTGTATAACCCCCACTAACCGACATATAGCGATTAGTAGACGTTAAATACAAATATCACATTACAGAAAAACCTGTCAGCATAAGTCTTTTAGAAGTTCGATCAAAAATACGGATTTATAGGCCCCAAATACAAAATTTTCGTTCTGGAAAATCTGGGCAGAAAATACATATTCCAAAAATCCCAAAACAACCCCCGAAATAAACTGCACCAAAGATGGACCCCGACCGAGTCAACTCGGCCGCGGAACCGCGGCGGGAGCGTGCTCCCGCTGCGTTTCCGCGGCGCTTTGAATCGATCGTGGGACCAAATTTGGTGGTTATTCTAATAAACGCCTGAGCCGATTTTTATGATGAAAATTATCATCTTTTGAACAGAAAAAAATTCGGCAGAAACTTGACAGTTTTGGGTTCGTTTTGCGACTTTTCTTTGATCGATCTTCTAGCTACTTTGCTAACATGTTAGATAGAGTTTAACTAGGCTCTGATACCACTGTAAGTCCATGCTACCTCTCCCGGTACTTTCGGGCATGCGGAATTTGATAAAAATCGATTTTCTTAGAGGTGGTAACATGGACTTAAAACCCGGATCTTTGTTAAACATCTAACTAACAACCTAACTACGAGTTACTAACTACTCGATTAGGGGGTTATACCTTTCTTTTTCTTGAACTCCTTCGTCTTCAAGCTTCGATGGTCGTCCGAATCGGCTTCTCCCCGTCGTCTCCTTGCGCCGAAGATAGATCCACCTGAAAGCTTCAACCTTTGGCTCCTTCTTCGAACTTTGAAGAAACTAGTTCACTCGGTTTGCTAGACCTTGTCAACTAGAGTGAGTAGAGAAGAGTTTGTATGGGATTTTATCTATGGTTCTTGGTTCTCAACTCATGAGACAAGTGAACCATAGAGTCAAGAGAGGGAGCAAGAGGAAGAGGGTGAGAGCAAGAGTATGAGAGCTCAAGAACAAGAGAGAGAATGAGCATGAAAGAATGAGAGAAGACTTTTCTCATTTGGCTCTCATAATCCAAAACAATCATAACACCTCATATCAATCAAGTATTATGTGATGGTTTAAGCAACCATAGCCATATCATTTCATGCACTCATTTTGCACAAAAGAGCAAACAAGCAAAAGTCTTTGCCATGAAATGATAGCTATAGTTATCATGATGGTCAACTAGTCAAGCCTAGTCAACCGGTCAACAAAGTCAACAAATCAACAAAAGTCAACAAGTCAACAACTCAACAACCATGTCACCATAATATCTAATTAATATAATTGTTAATCACATATCATATTCTCATTAGGGTTGAGCAAAAAGTTAATAGTCAACTGTCAACGGTCAACAACCCTAATGAGAATCCTCCGCCTCTGTCTCTCCGTCAACTGTGCATACACACCCGCATCCGCGTTCCGAGGAACACGAATACAAACTGGATAAATCCAATCCCAAAAGGTACACTAGGATCTGGCTTAAACCAAAGCCCGCTAGTGTAAACTGTCCGGACACTGTACGTGCATAAGTGCACGGATGTGACCGAACCCTGTCGCAAAACCATGCGACCTGTCGCAAAACCATGCGACCTCTACTCTTTTGCCTAAAGGCGAATAGCTTTCTGTGTGGGACTCTAAAGACTCGACACTACGCTGGCAGTGGGTTTAACCACAGACCGCAAGCGGCACTAGCTGTGCATAACGGTCCCCAGGTAGATGCCGACAAGAAGACTGACGAGGTGAAACCCATCTGAACTCCTACTGAGCCTGAATATGACAATCTCGGTACAGTCCGGTATGTTCGTCTGATACATCGCAAGGCGGGCCTAGGGGCGGTAAACGTCAGTCCCCCAATAGCGGTACAAGTCGTGTCAGAGTGAAGCCCAAAACACCCTGAGATAACACTGGAAGCCTACCAGTATATCTCGTTTGCCCTGGACAGGGACTACTCGTGTGATGGCTCTCCTAGACACAGCCGATGTCAACCCCCAATACCGGAAGAGATGAATCCTGTCTAACCGTCACTGCCTCCAAGTGCTTCGAGACTGCACCCAACTACCACCTGTTTGCACGACTCCTTTGAGCCGTGGTAGGGTAGTAATCAAAGTACAGTGGGAACACACTCGAGGCGAAGTGACAGTGTCAAGTCAGCGGACTAAGCTGTACTCATGTCACCTGGGAACTGATAACTGACGATAGGCATAATACCAACTAGTCAGTTCCCGACGAGTCCTGTCCAGTGTACTCGTAACCCAACGAGCACCCGCATACTCTCTCAAGTACGACATACTGATGGCTGTGGGACAGACCATCTCCCACACTGGGATGAGAAGCGCACACGCTAGTCTACTCCGGAGTATCGATGCCCTGGCTCGATAGTCCTGCGACCAGGGACCTGCATAAGGATGTGCTTATAGATTACCCAGCCCCACTAGTGTGACTGCCATCACAACGCTGGTAATCAAGCAAAGATCCTAAGAGCTCCACTAATGTGTATAGGCGATATACTAAAATAAACACATGTATACATTGAAGTAGAAACAAACCAAGTAGCATACTACTATTTTGAGCAAGATTGTATATACAAGGTGAATATCCCAAGCTTCCATTAAGTAATATACAAACTAGTATGATACAGTAATGGTCTCTAGGGCATATCCACTAACAGTATGTACTCAGAAGTACATACGCTAAGCGTAGCTAAGCAATATAGAAATAAATACACAAGAGACAAGAGTATAAAAAGAACAGCAACTTTTATTTATTAACATTCTTTGTACAATACATGAAAAGGAAGTACAACTGAAATAAAGATGCCTAAACAGTTGCATAACAGGAAATGTAAAGTACTGGAAAGAAAAGTGTAGAATGAAATTATACTGTAGGGTCTTGAGTAAACTGCTCCAAGTCTTCTTGTGATGGCTCAACTTCTGCCAGGTCCAAGTCACCTGACGACATTCAAAGAAGAGAGAAACAGAATGTCGTCAGCGAATAGATCGCTCGATAAGTCCCAAAGGTAAGAGGGAAGTAGAGAAGACAGAATAAGAAGATACATTCTAAAGTGTAAACTATTGTTGTAATGTTATGTCAACGTTGTTGTTTGTAGCTTGGTACAGTAGGATGCCTGTGTATACGAGGGGGGTCTCTATATGCTAGAGACCAGGGCAAACGGAAGTACAAGGAACCGTTAAGCCACGGTACAACAACAACGGAATATAGGTTAGGTGTCTTAATCTGACCACCTCGTGCCACCTTTAACACCTTCCGTACCAATCTACCCCTTTAAACCCCGTAGTGTTTTAACAGTATTGTTGTATTATTTTATGTAAGTTGGATGACTGACCAAAGCCATGATATCAGTAAACGGATTCTATCATGTAATTGGAATAACGGAATAATGGATGTATATCCATGGTTTGATTCAGTCAAGTTGTATAGGTTGTTAACTGGATTCAGGGATTCATGTGTTCATATTGAGTTGGATTATTAAGAATATATATTGACTTGAATTATATTCAAGTCAGAAATAGTCAGACTCTAACCCGAGTCAGACTAAAAGAAAGGTAATTTGAAGTTCTATAATTGTTAGGGTCCTTATTGTAATTTATAAAAAACTTGAGGGGTTTTTATGTAAAAATACTTTTATATACTTTTCAAAATACACCTCAAGTATTTATTTTTCGTCTTTAGAGTTGTGGATTTTATGTTATGACATTTCTAATGAAAATATCCTAGTTTCATAAATAATGGTATTTATTTGTAATATTGATTATTTGAAGTTCATGGTGTTTTAGTGTAACCTTTATTCTTGTGATTTTTAGAAAAAGGTGGAAAATTTATATTATAATAAAATAGATATTTAAATGATGAATTTACATATATTTATACAAAAATAATTTAATAAATATTTTATATTCCAAAAATCTCATTTTCTTAAGATATCGTATTTTAAACCTTTTGAGACCGAATGCTCCTTGCGGAGGTCTGAATCTCGCACTACTAGCCCGAGGGTGCGCGATAAACCTCACGATCCCGAACGGGTTTCCTAAAGATGGGTTGTAGCGGCGCTTTGCAAAGATTATAAAATACTAATCTTTTAGAAAACGGTTTTATAAATTAAAAGGTATTTATTTGAAAAGTGTAATTTTCCGTATTTTAGGGTCTAGGGTTTCCTAAGCCACCTAGCTTATTTCTAAATGGTCTAAAAGTCAAGTCGTTAGAAGCCTCAAATCGCCTCTTCACCGTCAATTGTGGCCAGGTAAGTACAAGTGAGAAGGGAGGGATCCGCTCACGAATCGTGAGGCGGGCCTTTTAAAGTTACCCAAGCTCACTTGCCTTGCCTAAACACCACAATGTCAGTTTAGATAAACGATCGATTTCCACAACTTATCGTATTTTTCTAATATGAGGTATTTACTTAAAAGTGTAATAATCTAAAACCTTTAAGAATGGTTTTATGAAGATTATGGTATTTTAATGAAAATTACGTTTTATCGTATTCTAAATTTTGATGTTATCATTTTAGGGTTGTCTTTGCGTGTGTGTGGAGGTAGGTCATTACCTCGTGACTTATTTTAAGGTATAGTGAAGTTTAGGGGTTAAATATGGTAAATTAAACATGAGGGTATTTAGGTAAAAGAATACGGTATTTGCAAAAGTTATCATTTCATGTGTGAAAACTCATTCAAATTGATTTTTACAAGTTTAGTGATCAAGATGAACATATTTAGGAATGATGGAATTGATTAGAAGAAGAAAAATAAACATTATGGTATTATTGTGAAAAGAATACGATATTACAAGAAAGCTATCATTTCATGTGAGAAACTTTGTCCAAATTAATTGTTATGTGATTAATGGTCATCATGAATATGTTTAGGTATTATGGTATGGGTGACAAGTGAGATTTTGTAGAAAAACCGAATCGGAAATCGGTTTGTTTCGATTTCCGTCGGGTTTTAAAAAGTCATATTTTTAAGATGTAGAAAGAAGAAAGAACGGTACTTACAGGCTTCGATCTATACTAAAGAGTATAGAGGAACAAGGTGAGTGGTCGAGGCTTTGTTTCGTCGCCGGTTGTTTCAAAGAACGTCGCCGGAAATTCGTCAGCGCTTCGCCGTGGACTCGGTTTCAAAGCACACCTTTCTTGTAGAAATTTTGAGAGAGTAAACCTAGGGTTTTGGGATGAGAGGGTAGGGGGTCTATTTATAGGGTATCTAGGGTAGGCTAGGTGAAAGGTTTTTATTATTAAAAAAAATTGTAAAAATTTAAAGAAAATCATTAAAATTTGTAGTAATTAGGGTGTATTTAAAATTCTGGAACCGAACTATTAAAATGGAGTTAACAGGGGGTTATAAAGACGAAAAGCCACATTTTTGGTTTTGGGACCTCGGCCGTCCAACCGAGTCCGGCCGGCGGCGCCGGACGATTCGGCCGGCGGCGCCGGACGATTCGGCCGGCGGCGCCGGCCGATTCGGCCGGCGGACTCGGACGATCCCGGCCGAGTCCGGCCACCGTCGGGTGCGGGGTTCTCTGATGTAGACTTTGGCATACTCCGTTTTTAGGGTTCAGTTCATCTTTTGGGAGTTATGGCCTGTGGACTGTTGGGCTTCCAAGAATTTTAAAATAAAAATAATCTAAAAATAATGTGGGGCATAGGATTCGAACTCTGGTGGCTTGGTCCAGCAGTGCAAGGTATTACCAATGAGCTACAAGCTCCTTCTTGTAATTATTGTAGGAAAATAGATACTTAAAGTGATATCAGCAACATTAAATACTCGAAGTATACTTCAAATTTAAATCAAATTTATGTATACAAAAATTGAAGTTGTTACAGGAAGACTTCAAGCAAGATTGGATCATTCGACTTGTGGAGCCTCTCTTGAGTCCGGGAGATCATGGATCGCGGCAAAAGGACTACTACTCGAAGCTTATGAAGCGAAGGAACAGACTACAAAGGTTGTAATCCCTTTCTCTTAGATGTAAAGTTGTTTACATGCATAGTTAACTCTAATTCTCTAGTTAAGATCTTGGTTAGGGGTTTGTTTAGCAACCTAAAAATTTCAATATGGCATGTGTGATGCCTTCCTAAACCTTGCTAAGGTGCTATGCTAACCCGATAGTGGTATCAGAGCCAAGCTAGAGTATTAGGCGTTGTCTAGACGAAGTTAGAAGTCCGATCGAATCCCGAAACCCCGAAACGACCCTTTTTCTGGAAATTTTTCAAAAAGTTGAATTTTTTCATATTAAAAATACTTAGAAAATCATGTAGGGGATTTTATGGACCCACCTGAAGAAAGTGTCCCTAACTCGCTACAGTGACTGCGTAACCGCGGCCAGAACCTGGTTTTTGCGGCGGTTCCGCGGCGCCACTGTGGAGGCTTGAGACGGGCACTTCAGCGACGGTCAATAGGTGCTGGGGCATGCTACTGGGAATTTTTATTTTCTGCTCAAGTGTTGAGCTCACTGGGGTATTTTGGGAATTCGTTGTGTCTGTCGAATTATCTAACTTCGCCTAGTTATATGTGATGTTTATGTGTTGCTGTGATATGTTATATTAGATCGTTGTGTATTGAATAGTCGGGGGTTTTATATGAGATGAGAGTTTTCTTCTTCATTCATGTAAAATTCATTTGTTTGTAATATTCTTTTATTGGGACACTTCCGGGTTGAGGATGATGTCACCGTTGTATATTATTTACTTTTCCGCATTAGGATAGACCCAAGTCGGAGAGCACAAGTAACCGGGTTCTAGGTGTAAGTCCACGTTACCTCTCCCGGTACTTACGGGCTTGCGGAAATGATGAAAAACGATTTTTCAAGAGGTGGTAACATGGACTCAAAATACGGATCTTTGTTAAACAACTACCTAACAACCTAACTAGGAGTTTTACCTACTCGGTTAGGGGGCTATACCTTTCTTGAACTCCTTCGTCTTCCACTCTTTCCGGTGTACGGATCGGCCTCACCTCGTCGTCTCCTTGCGCCGAAGATGGATCCACCTGAAAGCTTCTACCTTTGGCTTCTTCTTCGAACATGAAGAAACTAGAACACTTGGTTTGCTAAACCCTGTGAACTAGGATGAGTAGAGAAGTGATATGGATTTTCTTTTATCCCTAAGGCAATGTTTCTCAACTCATGAGAGGGTGTTGCCTTGAGCTAGAGAGAGAGAGCAAGAGGAAGAGCAAGAGGGAGAACTCAAGCAAGAGAGAGAAATGAAATGAGAGAATGAGTAAGACTTTTGCCATCCAAGCTCTCATAATCCAAAACCATGATTACTCATAATAGTAATTGAGTATTATGTGATGGTTCAAGTCAAAATGGCCATATCATTTCATGCACTCATTTTGCAAAAACAAACAAGCAAGCAAAAGTCTTTTCCATGAAATGATAGCCATTGTAATGATGATGGTCAACTAGTCCAACCTAGTCAACCGGTCAACAAAGTCAACAAGTCAACAAAGTCAACCCCTCATCTTAACCATGACACAATAATACTTAATTAATATTATCATTAATCATATTTCTTATTCTCATTAGGGTTTAGCAAAAGTCAATGGTCAACAGTGAACAGTCAACAGTTAATAACCCCAATGAGAATCCTCTGCCTCTACCTCTCTGTCAACTGTGCATACACACCCGCATCCGCGTTCCGGGGAATACGAATACAAGCGAGATAAAACCAATCCCAAAATGTACACTAGGATCTGGCTTAAACCAAAGCCCGCTAGTGTTAACTGTCCGGACACCAAACGTGCACAAGTGCACGGATATGACCGAACCCTGTCGCAAAACCATGCGACCTCTACTCTTTTGCCTAAAGGCGAATAGCTTTCTGTGTGGGACTCTAAAGACTCGACACTACGCTGGAAGTGGGTTTAACCACAGACCGCAAGCGGCACTAGCTGTGCGTAACGGTCCCAAGGTAGATACTGACAAGAAGACGGACGAGGTGAAACCCATCTGAACTCCTACTGAGCCTGAATGTGACAATCTCTGTACAGTCCGGTCTGTTCGTATGATACATCGCATGGCGGGCCTAGGGGGGGCGGTAAACGTCAGTCCCCTACTACCGGTACAAGTCGTGTCGGAGTGTAGCCCAGAACACCCTGAGATAGCACTGGAAACCTACCAGTATATCTCGCTTGCCCTGGCCAGGGACTACTCGTGTAATGGCTCTCCTAGACACAGCGCGATGTCAACCCCCAATACCGGGAGAGACGAATCATGTCTAACCGTCACTGCCTCCAAGTGCATCGGGACTGCACCCAACTACTACCTGTTTGCACGACTCCTTTGAGCCGTGGTAGGGTAGTAATCTAAGTACAGTGGGAACACACTCGATGCGAAGTGACAGTGTCAAGTCAGCGGACTAAGCTGTACTCATGTCACCTGGGAACTGATAACTGACGATAGGTATAATACCAACCATTTAGTTCCCGACGAGTCCTGTCCAGTGTACTCGTAACCTAACGAGCACCCGCATGCTATCTCAAGTACGACGTACTGACGGCTGTGGGACAGACCATCTCCCCAGCTGGGATAAGAAGCGAATACGCCAGTCTACTCCGGAGTATCGATGCCCTGTCTCGATAGTCCTGCGACTAGGGACCTGCATAAGGATGTGCTTATAGATTACCCAGCCCCCACGAGTGTGATTGCCATCACAACGCTGGTAATCAAGCAAAGATCCTAAGGGCTCTACTAATATGTATAAGCAATATGCTAAAAGAAACACATGCACATATTTAAGTAGAAACAAACCAAGTAGCATACTAATATTTTGAGCAAGATTGTCTATACAAGGTGAATATCCCAAGCTTCCATTAAGTAATATACAAACTAGTATGATACAATAATGGCCTCTAGGGCATATACACTAACACTAGGGTCCAGTGGGAGGCCATCTCGAGGAGTCGAGACCGGGTCTCCTAACCCAAGAATTGGCATGGTTACTTGCTGCTCTCGTAGGGGTCTAGGGATGTGTGTTTGTCTATTCATCACGACTGTGGAATCCGTGTTTTATAAAGGCTCAAAATAAAACACGGATATATCCAATATTTCATATGTTGACTTCTGCTGCAATGTTCTGTGATGAGATCATATTACTGCCTGAGACGAATGCTTATACTATATGTTGATATATAAATATTGCTGCTTTCGTTTCTTCTGTGATGCTTAGGAAGCGTAAATGATGGGTTTTATTAATGAGATTAATAAAAGAAAAGAAACCAAAAAGATGTTGTAGAATCAAAACTTTATAAAAAGGGTAGCTACAGTTTTGCTTTGCATAGCGGTATATATGATATACCCTGCACCTTATTTGATGAGGAAAGAGCCGAGATCCTTTCACCGGGAGTGACCACTTTAGCAAAACTGGCAGATGCTACAAACTCATGGTTTAGTTTTTGATTGCTTCTATAGTTCTTGCTTTGCACTGCGGTATTTATGAAATATCCTGCACCTTATTCGATGAGGAAAGAGCCGAGATCCCTTCACCGGGAGTGACCTCTTTAGCGAAACTAGAAAAGACTAAAAAACACTCCTTTTCAAAATCACTTGTTTCTACAACGATATCGAGTTCATTACGCTCATGGTTTTCTGAAAAAAACTGCGTAGCCCTCCGTCATTTCAGATAAAGACTATTTAGTATTCGTGCTGCGTTTGTTGACCTCTGTCAAGGCGTAGCGTGCGGTAGCTGATTAGTAATTATCTGTAAAGTATGTGATGTGATTGGATTAGGGTAGTCGTACTACCTTGTTGACTTCTGTCAAGGGTCGTGCGAGTGGGTTTGATTCAATCAAGAAATGACGGATTGAACTTGACTAGAGCACTATGGTTTGTTGACCTTTGTCAAGGTCATAGCACACTAGGGGAAAAAGTATTATCAGGAATTTCAAGTGTTGAAATTTGCAATGAGATTTCATACCTTCTATTAGATAGTTGGATCCCGATACCCACTGCGGGTAAGAGTTACTCCTGGGAGAGTTTTACACAAGACAATTAGCCGATCAAGTAGGTGTCTATAAAGGTGTTAACGGGGTTATACCTCAAGGAAAACGAGGTTTATTTTAATTAGTTCCGTGCGAAAGCACGGGGAACCTCCCTCAAAGTACCAACACTGATTTGGCTGAAAGATTGGCGAACTTGTAAGGTGTAATTAATCCCGGCTAATCTTACATTTTAGGGTTTGAAGGAAGATTTGATTAAAACTGTGGGAGCCATCCTGATTAGATAAGATAATAACAAATCTAATCTTGCAAGATTGCACGCTAAAGTTTATTTCTTCTCTCTCTCTCTAGGTAGCGACCATGTCAGGCCTTAATCAAGATAATAATATGGATGTATTGACCGAACCCGCTTGTTATACTGAGCAGGGGAACGTTGGTCCCGTTATTTCTCATAATTATTATAAGACTGAACAGGAAATAGTGGAATACCAGAATTCACACGCCGCCCAATCGAAGAATAAACATGTTGATGCATCATCTTCGGGTGTGTTAGTTACCGAGAACTGTTTCTCAGTTCACTTTACGTCCTGTTCATTAGATACCGGATCAGGATCCCACATATGCAATATATTGCATGGGCTAAAGAGAGGTAGAGAACTGGGAATGGGTGATCATTCCGTAAGAGTAGGGAATGGTACAAATGTTGCAGCCAAAGCAGTTGGCGAATATCACCTTGTATTACCAAGTGGTAATATATTGATTCTGAACGAATGCTATTATATACCGAACATGATATGCAACATTATATCAGTTTCTTTATTAAGTAAAGAAGGATATAATTTTGTAATACAGGATAGTGTTATGAACATCTTCCTAAATCAAAAGTTGATTGGATCAGGCCCGTTAAATAATGGCATATACGTTCTAAATCAAAACACAGTTCTTAATATACAGAACACACACAAGAGGAAGAGTTCAGAAATGAATGAATCCTTCTTATGGCATTGTAGACTAGGTCATATCGATGCGACACGGCTAGCTAAGTTACATAAGGATGGATATTTAAATCCTTTTGAATTTTCATCTTATGAAACTTGCCAGTCATGTCTCAAAGGCAAGCTGACCAAATCTCCGTTTAGTGGACACGGAGAAATAGTTACGGAACTCTTAGGACTGATACATAGTGATTTATGTGGTCCCATGTCTACAGATGCCGGGAACGGTTCTGCCTACTCATTATATTCACTGACGATATCTCAAGATACGGACATGTGTTCCTGTTGAAACACAAGTCTGAAGTTTTTGAGAAATTCAGAGAATATAAGAACGAAGTAGAGAACCAAACGGGAAAAAGTATTAAGATCCTTCGATCTGATCGAGGAGGAGAATACTTGAGCAATGAGTTCCTGGATTATCTAAAAGAGAATGGGATCTCCCTCAGCTTACTCCTCCCTATACACCACAACATAACGGAGTATGGGAGCGGAGGAATCGCACCCTATTAGATATGGTGCGCTACATGATGAGCACTTCTGAGTTGCTTATTTCCTTTTGGGGTTATGCGCTAGAAGCAGCAACATACCTATTGAATCAGGTTCCATCAAAATCTGTACTTACCACACCATATGAGATATGGAGTGGGAAGAGACCATGTCTTAAACGAGTTAAGATATGGGGTTGTCCGGCCTATGTCAAAAGGAAAAATCCGGACAAAATCGAGGCACGATCAGTTCTTTGTAAGTTTATATGATATCCTAAACATTCAAATGGATATCTATTCTACCACGGTGAACAACAAAAGGTGTTTGTTGCTCAGCATGCCACCTTTTTAGAAAAGGAATTTCTTGTAAAAGAAATTAGTGGCGAAGCGTTAGAGCTGGAAGAAGTTACAGCACCACAAACTACGACTGAAGATTTAGTGGAACCAGATGATTCAGTAGTTCCCAATGAACCCCAGCCTCTCCGCCGATCTAGTAGGGTTCCTCATCCACATGAGAGATACTACGGTTTTCTCATAGATGGTGGGAGTGAGGATTGGATCATGGAAGAAGATGACCCAACTAGCTTCGAACAGGCCATCATGAGTGGGGACTCTATGAAATGGCTGGATGCAATGCGATCTGAGATGGAATCCATGTACACCAACAAAGTATGGACTTTGGAAGTTGCTCCGGAAGGGGTAAACCCCTTTAGGAGCAAACGGATCTTTAAGAAGAAACTTGGTGTAGATGGAAAAGTTGAGACTTTCAAAGCTTGACTTGTTGCAAAGGGTTTTCGTCAACGACCAGGTGTGGATTATGACGAAGCCTTTTCTCTAGTGGCTATGCTTAAGTCCATCCAGATCTTACTTGCCATTGCTGCATACGATGACTACGAAATCTGGCAAATGGATGTTAAGACCGCCTTTCTAAATGGTGATTTAGACGAGTGCGTGTACATGACTCAGCCAGAGGGCTTCGTAGATAGTGGGAGCAACGGAAATGTGTGCAAGCTGCTTAAATCCATCTACGGGTTAAAGCAGGCATCGCGGAGTTGGAACATCTGTTTTGATGTTGTAGTCAAAGAGTTTGACTTCATCAAAAACATAGATGAACCTTGTATATACAAAAAGGTGGCAGAGAGTAAGGTTGTCTTCCTCGTATTGTACGTGGATGACATACTCTTGATAGGAAATGATATTCCTATGCTGCACTCGTTTAAGCTCTTCTTATCACATAGATTCTCAATGAAAGATCTAGGTGATGCCTCCTGCATTTTGGGAATTAAGATCTATATAGATAGATCTAGACGGATACTGGGATTGTCCCAATCCAGGTACATTGACACCATACTAAAGAGGTTTAGTACGGAAGAATCTAAGCGTGGGAATTTACCCACGATCTCCTGACTCACTCTCTCCAAAGAGATGTCTCCCAAGACTGATTTGGAAAGAGCTCGCATGCAAGGGATACCCTATGCTTCGGCAGTAGGCTCTATCATGTACGCGATGCTATGTAACAGACCCGATGTAGCAAACTCACTAAGTGTAGTGAGTAGGTATCAAGCAGATCCTGGAAAGAATCATTGGACAGCTGTGAAGAACATTCTCAAGTACTTTAGAAGGACTAAAGAGATGTTCTTGGTGTATGGTAAAGGAGAACTCCAGGTGGAATCCTTTACCGATTCGAGCTTCTAGAGTGATAAGGATGACTCTAAGTCGCACTCGGGATTTGTCTTTACCCTAAATGGAGCGGCGGTTTGTTGGAAGAGTTCCAAACAGGAAACCGTGGCAGACTCGACGATGGAGGCTGAATACATCGCTGCCAACGATGCTGCCAAAGAGGCTGTCTTGATAAAGAAGTTCATCACTGAACTTGGTGTGGTTCCGTCCATTGAGTATCCAATACCTCTGTATTGTGATAACAATGGAGCTGTGGCTTTGGCCAAGGAACCCAGGTCCCATCAGAAGTCCAGACATATTCTAAGGTGGTATTACCTGATCCAGGAGATAGTTGATCGCCCGGAGATCGAGGTCAGGAGAGTATATACGAAGGACAACACTGCGGATCCACTCATAAAGGCCATTCCTCAGATACAATTTGAGAGACTCTTCGGGATGTTGGGTATGAGATACTACAACAGCTGGCCTTAGTGCAAGTAAGAGATTGTTAGTTATATGTATGCCCTAGAGGCCAATGTTGTACATATGATGTGTATTATAATAGATGCTTGGATATATATAGAGAGGAATTTCTTGCTCGATATGATAGTATGCTATCTGGTTTCACTTTATCTTAACATGTTAACGAATACTGTTTTGTGATCACGTGTTGATAAAGACCTTAGGATATGTACTCGACTACTAGGACTATGATGAGATCATACTAGTAGGGCCAGGGTAGTCAACGAGTACATCCTATAACTGTTCCTAGTCGAGGGTGTATCGAGACAGGGCATCGATAATCCAGAATAGACTAGCTTACACGCATCTTGACCCATATGATAGGCGATGGATGATCTCATATCCATTGGTGTTGGACATCAAAGATGGTGTACGGGTGCTCAGTGGAGACTGGGTACACTGAATGGACTCGCCGAGAACTCCTGTATGGTATTATACCTATCGTCAGATAGCAGTTCTCCGGTGACACTAGTACAGGTTAGTCTGTAGACCCAAGATCGTCATAGAGTCTTATGTGATTCCCACTGTGCTTTGATTTCCACCTTACCACGTCCAAGAGGGCATGCAAAATGGTGGCTTTTGGGTACAGTCCCGAATCACATGGAGGCAATGAGCGATAGGAGGGGTTTCGTCTCTCCCGGTATACGGAGTTGATGTTGTGCTGTGTTCGATTGGCTATAACTGGAAGTCCCTGGCCAGGGCTGATATGGAGATTTACTGGTAAGTGTTATCAGTAGTTTCTCGACCTGTTATGAGCCTTACATCAACACGATTTATCGGTTACTGGGGTCTGACGTTTACCACCCATAGACTAGATATGCAACATATCAGACGAAGAGATCTGACTGTATGGTAGTGTTACAGATTGGATTCACAGGAGAATGTAGAGGCTTTCTTGTTGATCTTCTGATCGCTCAATACTTGGGTGGCTGTTACGTTTAGCTGACCGCTTGCAGCTTGTGGGTGTTTGATATGATCATCACCTACTGCCGGCGTATTGACGATTCTTTAGAGTCCTACACAGAGGTTTCCTGGCTCAGGCAAAACGGAGTAGGAGCACATATGTGATATGTGCGGGACCGAGAATAATACGATTTGAGATACCGTATTCTATTCTCGCGATATATGATATCGGCCGGGTATATGTGATATAGCCGGGTCATCGGATCAAGTGTTGATTCGATGAATCGGTACATGTTATATTAGTCGGTTATATGCAATATAGTCGGATTGTCGGATCAAGTGTTGATTTGATAATTTAATGTATAATTATATATGTGATATATTGCATTATGTTAACTAATATAAGCTCGCTTTATTGATTCATTTTGTCACCGGGTAATACATTAATATATATGCGATATATGTTAATTGTATTATTTTCTTTTGTTAGAAAAATATATTATATATGTGATATATTATATTGTAACAAGTTAGGGTTACAAATGCAACATGATTTGTGGAGATTAAACAAGGTAGGATTTGATTTGGGTTAGCATTTGGGTTAGCTTTTTCATGAAGCTTCTAGAAGCTTTATTTTGTTTTAAGCTTAGATATTTTGTACTGATATTTTGTGTAGATATTTCTTAACCCAACCCAAACCCTTTACCCTAGTTTATTCTGTACAAGGGTTAATCCTTCATTCTTAACCCATGGTTGGTTTTGTAACCATAACAATAATTCATTATTCATCACAAAAGCTTTCTTCTTCTTCTTCTTCTTCCTTTAAAAATCTTTCTAGCTTTTTGTGATTTGATGATTTAAAGTGAGAAATTGAAAACAAAACCGTGCAAAATTCCTACTTCATCATCCTCGTCTATTCTAGCCACTTAGATTAGGGTGTTCACTTCACTAATACTTGATTAGATAAGTGAAAGCTTGATCTTGAGATTCTTCAAGGTAGATCATCTTCGAAAAAGAAGACTTCAAGCAAGAATGGATCATTCGACTTGTGGAGCCTCTCTTGAGTCCGGGAGATCATGGATCGCGGCAAAGGGACTACTACTCGGAGCTTATGAAGTGAAGGAATGGACTACAAAGTTTGTAATCTCTTTCTCTTAGATGTAAAGTTGTTTATATGCATAGTTAACCATAATTCTCTAGTTAAGACCATGGTTAGGGTTTGTTTAGCACCCCAAAAATTTCAATATGGCATGTGTGATGCCTTCCTAAACCTTGCTAAGGTGCTATGCTAACCCAACATTCTATAAGTCCAATCATCTTCAATACATGGTCACCTACAGACGTGCCAGCAGCCATCCGCATTTGAAACAACTTTCGAGATGCCTCGTATCAAAAAGTACGAGATTGCTCCCTATACAACTCCTTTGTATGGAGAAAGATGGATTGTACATCTATCTTCTTGTGCTGCTTCTGATGTTCATTGTTCATAGAAGCAAGCACGAGGCACTCGGCTGTTGCACAATCTATATCCCATGTCTTGTGGATTTCTTTATCCGTAACTGAAGAATCAGGGCCTGGGCTAGGAGGGGCTGAAGTAGTCAAGACGTATCCGACCTTATCATAGGTCAGGGCAATATTTACGTTCCTTAGCCAATCTTTGTAATTCGATCCCATGAGTTTATTCTTGTCTAATAAAAGCTTAAGTCCCGTCATAGGTATCTGCCATTAGGAGAGAGAAAAGAAGACACTCAGCGATTGCTTTTGCATAATTAGATTGGTTATTAATCTTATCTAATCTATGTCTCCCACTACTTTTTATCAAATTTTCCTTCAAACCTTAAAAATAAAATTAACCAGGATTAATTGCATTCTACAAGTTTGCTAACCGGTCGGCCAGGCCAGTGTCGGTACTCCGAGGGAGGTTCCCCGTGCTTTCGCACGGACCTAATTAAAATAAACCTCATTTTCCTAGAGGAGTAACCCCGTTGACACCTTTCTAGACACCTACTGGATTAGCTAATTGTAAAGTGCAAAACTCTCCCGGGAGTAACTTTTACTCACAGTGGGATCGGGATCCAACTATCATATAGAAGGTATGCAATCTCATTGAAAATTTCAACTCTTGAAATTCCAGATATGATTTTTACCCCTGGTGTTTTATGACCTTAACTATGGTCAACAAATCATATGCACTAGTCACGTTCTACCCGCCATTTCATGATTGATTTAGACCCACCCGCATGACTCTTAACTATGGTCAACAAAGTCATACGAATGTCCGAATCAATCACATCAAATTCTTTGTAGGAAGATATCACTTAGCTACCGTACACCACGCCTTAACTATAGTCAACAAACGTGGCACGAATACAAAGTACTCTACTTTCTAAAATGGATGAGGGCAACGGATGGTTTTTATGAAAACCCTTAACGTTTTGAACTTGATATCGTTGTAGAATCTAGTGAAAGGAGTGGTTTAATCTCCAGTTTTAAAAGTCGAATGGTTTTATAGCATCTTTCTAATCTTGCTAAAGAGGTCACTCCCGGTGAAGGGATCTCGGCTCTTTCCTTATCGAATAAGGTGCTGGATATATAAATACCACGATGCAAAGCAAAAATTAGATCAACTATAAAATCAAATCGAGTGCTTTGTAACATTTGCTAGTTTCGCTAAAGGGGTCACTCCCGGTGAAGGGATCTCAGCCCTTTCCTCATCGAATGAGGTGCAGGATATTCAAGAATACTACGATGCAAAGCAAAATCTAGAGTTACCCATTTCAAAAAGTTTGATTCTACAACATCTTTAGGTTTTTTTTCTTAACATTAATCACATTAATGTTGTCCCATCATTTACGTTTCCTAAACATCACAGAAAAAGAAACGAAAATAGAACGTACGCTTATGCCATCCGCATTCGCCATTGGGCCCCGTCATGCACCGTTAGGTTACTTAACTAACGGCAGAGCGAGGGCTGGACTAGCATGGGTGCAAAACATAAGCAACGTTTATTATATATGTCATTTATAAATATAGCCATTTCAGATCACAGATGAATAAATTGGATATACTAGGAATTCCGTATTTCATTCTAGCCCTTAATGAAAGACGGGTTCCACGGTCGTGATGAATAGCCAAAACCCCATCCTAGACCCCTACGGGTGCGGCAAACTACCTGCCAAATTTCTGAAGTGAAGCAACCTCCCTCAACAAAGTGAGTAGGCTACTCGGCACCTCGAGAACCCGGTAGTTTGTGCACCCTACCTTGGGTCTATCCTAGGAGCAAAAACAGTAAAAAGAAATTATACAACGGTGGCTACAAGCTCAACCCAGATGTTCCCCGCAAAAATAATATTACATTGCTTTTTACACATTACATTGAATGAAAGAAAAGAAAAACGCTCATCTCACATCCCCCGGCCATTCATCACGACGATCCAACACATTCATATACACATACCATCTCATGATATCAAAACCGATGTGTGCAACCCCGACTAATCATCGTATAGCAATTTGTCAACGTTTCCAAACACACATCCACATCACAAAGCAAGTAAAGAAGTTGCAACATTTGAATTCAACACGAGATTTGCAAACTAAACCAATTTCCAACACTTGAAAAAATCCAGTGAGCAAGTTTTCAAAAACCGATTTTTTGAGCCAATCCGGGAGTCGAAAAGAACTCGAAACCTGTCCGAACATCTCGGAGGTGAATACCAACATATTAACATTCGAATGGGGGGCCTAGAGGTGGTACCCCACCACCAAGTCCACCACGAGGTGGCCAGGAGGTGAGGCAGACCCGAAACTGCCTATGGTGGGGTAGTTTCGGGTCCCCACCGCCACGACCACCTTGTGGTGGTCTTGGGGAGTGCACCCAGCCGTTCGGTCCCCCCCCGGTTGTCCCCAGGGTGCTCGCTATCCACTCCGCGGCTTCTCGGTTCAAACCGTGAGCCCGCGGGGTGTGCAAACATCTCAAAACTTCAATTTTCAAAACTGGTTTCAGCAGTTTTTGCACGACGAAAAACGGTAGAATTCTAACGTTGCTACAAGCTATTTAAGGTTTAATATAGGCTTTGATACCTTGTTTGTGAATGTTGCACACCCTCATAACACTTGTGAGGAGGAGGAAGTGGTAAACATTATTTTTTCTTGCATGCAACACCCACATAACCCAAGATTAGTGTTTAAACCTTAACTAGCAAACACATCAAGAGATTTAATCTACTATGAAAGTGTGTTATACCTAAGGAACCGGTCCTTCGGGTCTTTGTTTGATGTAACTCCTTGGCTCCTTCGGATGCTGGCGATGTCCACGATATCCGGCCACCTCAAGACCTAGATGAAATACCCAAGAGCTTTGGTACAAGATTCAAACTCTTCACAAGAGCTCAACTTAGAGATCAAGTTTGCTAGAAGTGATCACTAAGATGAAGTAGAGATTAAGTATTGGATTATGATTTTGCTCTAGGCTTTTGATTCACAACTCAAGTGAAGGTTAAAGCAAAGAGAAGGAGGAAGGAGAGAATGAAGAGAGAGAGAGAGAATATCAAAGTGATAATGAAAAGTTTAAGCATGGAAAAATATCATACGACTCAAATGAAAATAATTGAAGCATGTAATAAAAAATTGCGCCGTGCTTCAATAGTAACTCCAAATGACTAAAATATGAAAGAAGCCGTTTCCTTCATCCATGCTTACACTTTCCTAAATTCCACCTCATTTATTTATTTTCACAAAATAAATATCTAATAATGAGGTGTCTCCTTCTATAAGGTATTCATGTATCAATTACAAGAATACCCCTCCACCGTATACCGTATAAGTATACCCATATTCGAATTCCAAAAAATACGAATACAATCAATCCAATAATATAATACCGGTATCTGGCTTAAACCAAAGCCTACCCGTATTATCCTTCTGATCATTATTCCTGTAACAATTACACGAACATGATCGAAACCCTGCCGTAACAACTTACGACATCTACATCTTTCTCCTGAACTAGGGAACTATCTGTATGGGACTCTAAAGACTCGACATCACACTGGCAGTAGGTTTAACCACAAGCATGTCAGCGGCACCAGCTATGCGTAACGGCTACCTAGGTACATGCCGAAAAAGAGGTGGCCGACGAGCGAACTCATCCCAACTCTAACGAGCCTGTAAGCAACACATACCGTACAGTCCGGTCTCTTCATCAGATACGTCGCATATGAAGTCTAGGGGTGGTAAATGTCAGACCCCAGTAACTTTATAAGTCATGCTGATTTACGGCCCATAACGGTTCGAGAAACAACTGATAACACTTATCAGTAAATCTCAGGAACCCTGGCCAGGGATTTGCTGTTATGGCCGATCAAGCATAGCGCGATATCAACTCCCTATACCGGGAGAGACGAAACCCCTCCTATCACTCACTGCCTCTATGCGATTCTGGACTGTACCCAAAATCCACCTGTTTGCATGACTCAGCAGAGCCATGGTAGTGTCACGACCCGAAGGTACGGAACATGACCGGCACTTAAATTACGAAGCGTCTAGAGGCGCGACGTAATCTAAGTAAGCCGAAGCCCAGAAATCTAAACCATTCAAAGAAGAAGTAAAGGAAAACATGTAGGAAAACAAGTTTAAAAGCAACATCAAATTTTCTCAAAAATTTCGGCAGAGTCTCCTTTGTAAAAACTAACCCCAAACGGGTACAAACAAGAATAATATATACAAACAATAAAAAGGGCATCCCCAAGCGGGAGCTAGCTCTACGCCAAATGGCGGAACAACCACACAAAGCACTATAATATATAACGCCAAAGGGCGAGGCTCAAAACTCAAAAGAAAACCAAATCCACCAGAAACCATAATAATACAAGCGCGACTCTAAGATCGAAATAAAAACAACTGGTCTTCTAAACTATCAAGAATACAAGTCTGGTTGATGGAGCTTACTAGATACAAATGAAATAATATAAGTACAACGGCGGTCCTGATACAAGTGAACCAACCTACCAAGCAAATCACCCCGAATGAAATGATGTGCCAGCAAGCTGCCAAGGAAAACCTGTACATCGAAACCTGTAAGAAAAATTTGGCACAACGGGGGTGAGTTGCCAACTCGTGAGTAGAAGACATCTGCGAGAAGAAATCGAATGCACGACGCTGTCCTAGGTCATAATAATATACTTAATATATCACTAGGCATCTAATAGTGGCAGGGTATTAAACTACGCGTAAGTGCAAATGCTCAGTGCTCTCGTCAGTGCCACAAATAGTAACATGTCATGTATATGAATATGCATGCACCATGAATGTAAACAATCAACCATGAAATCTGGATATATCTGTACAACAAATCTTTGACTTTCATCATAGTAAAATTTGTATAGAAATCTGAAACATCATCGATGAAATCCATGGAAATCCGTGTCAAACATCGACACAAAACATGTAAATCTCAAGTCTCAATACCTCATAGTCTCAGTATCTCGGGCTCCGTCAGTCCGGATCGGCCCATATCATCAAATCTGACGACAACGGTCGGTATCCTTCGGATATCCGCCGTGCCAGACATCACAGGTAGGTAGTCTTCCCCTGCCAGGCTCATCGTCTACAACTCGATCTTCTTGCCCCGGGGTACAATACCTGGCCCACCACGTACCCGAGACGGTTCATCCACTCTTCGAATCGGGTCTCGAAATCCAACAGAAAACATGAAATCTCATGGTGGACGACACATACATCACGAGAAAACCGCAACTTATATTTTAAAAAGAGAGGGAGAGAGAGAGAAGTTTTTAATATATATTCTTGCGGTTTTCCCCAAAATCCAAAAATCTCATATAAATCCAAATCCCAAAATCATAAGTAAGTAAATTATAAGTATCGGCATAAACCCACAATACTGCATGATAACATGAAAATGTGAATGCATGAACTGTCTAAATAATAAATGCAATGTCTAGACTAACACCTGAGAGTAATCACAGTATTATATTGATTTAGCCTTTAGCTGATTCTATCAATAAAAGATAATATGTTCTAAAGTGTACGTGACATAGCAATTGCCGATGATGATGTGTGTGCCGGCAAATATGTGTACGTGGAATATGCGCATCATCGGTAATGGTGCTGGTGTCCTAATAGACAGAATTTCATACTGACTAAAGAATTATATGTATGAATATGCAACTTGATGATTACAATCTGAATGTAAAGATGAATGTGTATTAACCACTCATTTGGAATATACATATCTAACTACAACTATATGACTCAAGCCTAAACTGGCATCTATCTAACCCACTAAGGAACTAAACTAAAGAAACTAGTCGATAGGAAATAAGAATCCACCTAAAGTCTACGTCGATATCTCTAATAGTCGGCGATCCAGCCTCAATAGCGTCACGTACATAGTACGACTTCCTCAAATCAAGAGTGCGGATCAATCATTACATCTATGCCTCGTACGGTAAAATCCATCGTACGGCATCCCAAAATCGGGGTATGGGTCAACTATCACCTATGTACATCATCATTCATATAATATCAACATCAAATATTATCATGATCAATGGTACTGTGCTATAATCGCATACATCCCCTTATCATCAAACATATATCATTGTCTGTATGAATATACATCGTCAATTGGTCCTCAGATATATCATGTCACATATATCATATCGTAATTAAGTCACATATTATAGTCCGGGTTATATTTTAGAGTCTCGTATATCTCCATGTCATCATCACCTATTATCGTTTATGTATACATATCCATTTTCTCATTTCCCAACGATCCGCTAACATCATAGTACATCTCATATCATACTCGATCGTATATCATTAACTTACGGCATCACGCCCTATTATACTGACTCCTTCCCAGAAATCATATAACCTCCCCATATCACGTGTATATGTTATATGTATATATATATATATATATACCTATAGAAACCTACACACAATCATATATATATATATATATATATATTCATACATATACACCAAGTCAAATGTATGTGTGTACGTGTGTGTGTGTGTCTACCTGAAACCTATGAATTCCCTCCAAGGCAGTCATCCTTATGGTTAAGTCTTTCTAAATCAATCTAGTCCAACCTAAAATCTGTAATAGGATCCTACTTGCGAAGATCCTAAGGTCACGTCCGACTTCCTAATAACAGTAAGTAATATCCCTATTCTACATTTGCTGGGGTGCTAGACGCCATCCACCCGACTTCCCTCGTAGATATACATCTACTCACCTGGCCCTTGTCTGTCGAAGTCGATGCCGCCCTCCTCTTTTTCATCATCCGAAGTCAACGTAATGGGTACCTATACGCAAACATATATAATGTCGTAAACCAAATCACGGACAAAACCAAAACAGCGCACGAACGTGCATATGTTTAAACCTATGACCCGCTCATGCAAAAGAACCAATTATCGCTCGATATCGGCGTACAAACTCATATTGATCGAGATAAAACACCAACAAACAACTCGTAGTTCCAAAACTCATTATTTATAACATAAAACATGGTTTAAATCATCGAAACCTTAAAATCGATCAAATCGTCCTATTCCGCAAAAACCTAGAAAACATCAATTTACCGTTTTACTTTAAAACTTGATGTTTAAATGAAACTAATGGTCATAATATTAGTTAAATAACATAACTAGATTATATAAACCATTACTATATTTTTATCACACTAATTTGTCTTAAATTGAAAATTCTAGTTTGCAATTTTATCTGATTTCAACATCTTTTAAGCAAAAATTCACAATTCCACTACTAAACTTGATTTTGCATATTTTAAATTGTTAAACAACCCAATGAAACCTTAAGGATGTGCTAAAGCCTTAACTAGATTTTTAATCCGACATTTTAAATTAATTTCTAAAACCTAGTTTACAAAATAGCATATTTATCACCTTTTATTAACTAACAATTTGAAACTAATAATTAGACTAGGTTTTTCATTCCTTTAACATGTTAATATTCTCATTAACACCATAATCAAATGATGAAAACCTCAATTAGAATTTATCTCACCAATGTATATATATTGTAAAAACCTAGTTTGCAAAATCTTCAACTTTAACAATTTTAAAGTAACACTTTACAAATTAACAATTAAACTAAAATTTGCATGACTCAAGATATTAAACCACACATTACAACCATGAGCAAATTATAAAAACCCTAATTTTCGTTTTAAACCCCTTCTTGAATTTTTCACGTTTTCAATTTGAACCTAAATTAAATTCCAAATTCAATTAAATTGAAACAATTAACCAATTAAAACATAGGTAAGGATTTATACCTCACAAATCAAGAGATCAAACTTGAGATCTAGCCTCCTAAAATGGCCTCCATGCTCTAAGATCCAAGGTAGAAAGGTCAAGGAATAAGGGTTAAGGGTTAATTTGGAGTTTGTGAGGTTTTATTAGGATTTTTGATGGACATTTTTCTTTGGATTTGAGATGGAAATCATGTGGAAAATGAAGGGGCTGCCACCATCAAGGTCTCGGCCAGAAATGTGAGGATGACAGAGAGAAAAAGAAATGTGTATAAGTGTGTAGAAACTTCATGAATGAATGCCCTTTTTTAACCTTTTCTTTCATTATTTTATTTTATAACCTTTTTCCAACCTAGAAAACTCTAGAATTTTGGAAACAATTTAAGAGGAGAGAAGCATGCTACACACTAAATTATAAGATGTAATGGTTCGCTTTGTCAAATTAACCCATTTCTAACTTGTAATTTACACTAATTTAATGTAAAATTAAAGTTTATGTTAATATTTGAATTTAATTAATTACGGAAAATATTTTAATAAACTAATAATTTATAAGTCACTAAACCAACACCAAATACTTGTAATTATATAGTTAAAATAGGTCTTTTTAAATTTATGATGAAAAATAATTATTGTTAAGTTTTACAAAAAATACGGTTTATTTTACCGATAATCAGAAAATTCTCCTAAAGGATTTATATTTATTTATTTTTAAAACGTTACAATCTTCGCCCTTTAAAAATTCGGTCCCCGAATTTAAATTAAAACTCCCCCTCCAAATACTAAAACATTTAGCAAAACATTCAAATCGTCGGGGCTCCGAAATCATCAACACATAAAACACATTTTTAGCGCAATGCATGCGCATGAAAAACAAGTACATAACTCAAATTCAAAACTCCATCAAACATAACGCAATCATCGGAATTATGGTGAGAATAGAATATCAAAGCCCAATAAGAAAACCAACATGAAATTCATCAAAACTATAACTTGTATATAGGGCGCATCGTAGTAAAATCGTCTAAACATCTTAATAAGGAAGCATACAACCCCCCCTTTTTTTTTAAAAATCACAGTGCGATACACGTGTCACGACATAAGTAGCAGACGCTTATTTTGAAAAATAGCTATACATATATATTGTTTATTTAACATACACGTCCCCCCTGGTTACTAAACCAATTAGTAATTATTATAAAACATACTGCTCAAAATGAAATCAATCCCAATCACATCATAAAAATATCATGTGCGTCCGGTGCGCACTGAAATCGAAACCAAATACAGATGCCACGAATACGCACAGAAACAAAACTGAGTGCAACGTGTGTGCACCAAAAACATCTGTCAAGTGCAAAGGGCGTGCACGACGATAATATCAGGTGCATCTAATCTGCACAAAACCCCGATTTAGTGCATCTGGTATGCACAAAATCGCATCAAGTTCACCAAGTGTGCGCAAGAATCTCAATCAAGTGCACATGGTGCACGAAAACATACACCGAACATCAAAATCGAAATCACAGTACGAAAAATGCATGAAAACTAGGTCGAAGCATACGTCAAAATCAAGTGCAGCCCATATGCACGAAATCAAATCAATATCTCAAATGTATAAAACCAAATAGAGTGTAATGAATGTATACATAGGAAATACCAATCATAGAACAAAATCCTCAAAATACCAAAATCCAAACAACGGAAATATGAAATTCAAATCACCAAATCATAATCGTAAACACTATCGTCAATGTGCGCCTTTTTTAATGTCGACTAATTCGGACTCGTCTCCTCATCGCTGTGCTGACTACGCTACAAACGGCTATGCTCATATTGAGAGTCTCCCACGTAATCTATCCCTCACCTGATATCCGGACTACGTTAAACTTTTCGACCGATTCATCAAAATCCCATAATTCCCCGAAAGTTCAACAATCAAGTACAGTTTAAAAATATCCAGTACATGCCCCAGCATCTGCGGACCAGCCGTAGATGGGCAAACCCAAGCCTCACTAATGGAACCGCGGAACTGTCGTAAACCTTAAGGTTCAAAGGCGTTCTCATAGTCATTATGTCGAGTTAGGGTTTTATTCTTCTAGAGGGTCCATAGAAATACCTGCATGTTCTTCCGAATACCTTAAACTTAGGAAAATGGGTTTCTGACAATCGTTCGAACCTTTTAACTTCATCTAGAAGACATGTGAATATCCTTCGTCCGCACGCTAAACAATGCTTCAATCCTCAAGAATAAACGATACCCTAATGGTCATCACATTCGAGCCGCAGCTCCCTCTTCCCGTGTGATCGTGGTAACAGAAACCACCATCCGACATCGACGAGTGTGAGCGGGCTTGCTCGTCGATCTTCAGATCGCTCAATACCCGGGTGGCCGTTACGTTTAGCAGACCGCTTGCGGCTTGTGGGTGTTTGATATGATCATCGCCTGCTGCCGGCGTATTGACGAGTCTTTAGAGTCCTACACAGAGGTTTCCTGGCTCAAGCGAAACGAAATAGGAGCGCATATGAGATATGTGCGGGACCGAGAATGATACCAGTATGTGATACTGTATTCGATTCTCGCTATATGTGACATTGATCGGTTATATGCGATATAGCCGGTATATCGGATCAAGTGTTGATTCGATAAGTTGTTACTGTTGATATTAGTCGGTTATATGCGATATGACCGGATCATTAAATCAAGTGTTGATTTAATGATTTAATGCATAATTATATATTTGATATATTACTTTGCATTAACTAGTATCGGTTCACTTAAGATGGATTTTCTCACTCGGATGTGTGCATTGCATATGCGATATGATTTTGTGCACTTTATTGTATCATGTTTGATGATACATGTTTACTTGGTTAAGTGCAAAGAATTAAACCATGGTTAAAAGAATGGTTAGGGTTTCATTTCCTTTATTTATTCATTTATTTATTTGTTTATTCATTTTGGAAAAGAGGAGAAAAGAATGGTGGCTTATTTTGGAGTTTAGTTGAAGCTTCATGAAACTTTGATCAAGTCAACCATTCTTATCTCATCCTTAACCCTAACCATTCCCACTAACCATGATTCATTCTCTACACTTGACTCTAGTTAACATTATGATAAGTTTTGATTTTTCTATTGTTTTTAATTAACTTATCATATATTTCTTTCTTCTTCTTCTTCATGAGCAAGGAAGAAAAAGATTTCTTCATCAATGGTGATTGATGATAAAGAGTGAGAAATCCAAATCTAAAGTCTACCCACTTCCTATTTCTTCATCCTCTACCTCTTGCCAAGTAGTAGAGTGTGTTTACTTCACAAGTTTCTTGACTTGGTGAAGTCGGAGCTTGATTTAGCGATGCCTCGACGTAGATCATCTTCGGCATGGACATCGACGACCTAGCTTGCCCATTCTCCGACGAAGCCGACTCTAGAGCCCGGGATGGATTTTGGACAGCGAAGGCACTTCGTTGCGGAGCTATGGAGGTGGACAAACGGATCTACAAAGGTTGTAATTCCGTATTCTCATTAGTTAAGTGTTAAATAGTTTTCTTTCGCCTAGATATCTAGCAAACGATCCGTACATTAGGGTTTCCCGACACTAGAATTTTTGAAATTGGCATGATCGATGCCTTGTGAGACCTCACTAGAGTGCCTAGAAACCCTACAGTGGTATCAGAGCCAAGCTAGAGCCTTAGGCGAAGTCCAGACGGAAATTGAAGTCCGAACGAACCCGAAAACCCAAACCTAACATGCTCTCTGTCCAGATTTTAAAATTGTGGATTTTTCAAGATTAAAAATGTCCAGAAAATCAAGCAGGGTTTTCTAAGAATTACTGTAAATTTCGTGGGCCTGATTCAACTTTACCACCGCGTTTCCGCGGCACGAGCACGCCTCGTGCGGCGGAAGCGCGGCAGTTTTGTCGTTTTGTGAGGTAATGTTTGCACAGTAATTCTCAGTATTCTGTTCTGGTTTTCCTGGGATATTTTAATATTTATTATACAGTTGATTTTTCAAAGGTGGTTTTGGGGTTTCGGAGTTTTGATCGGAATATCAAATTTTGTCTGTGTGGCTTTCCGAATAATTTTACAATATGTTAAAAAGTTCGACCGGATATAAATACCCAATTTTTCCCCTGTTGGAAAATTTCCAAGTGTTGGATTTTTCCGTGGTTTAACGACGTTCTAAGTAGTGCAAGTAACGCAATGGACCCTCTAGAAGACAACAAACCTTAACTCGATTATGTGACCGTCTTGAACTGCCCTTTGAACCTTCGGGTTTGGGGCAGTACAGCGTGCCACATGTGAGGCGTTGGCTTGACCCTTCTACGGCTGGACCGTTGGTACTGAGGCACGAACTGAATGCTGTTAGACGTATTTCATGTGTTGATCTGTATCGGGAAAACTTGGGTGTTCGATTGTTCGATCGGAAAGTTTGACATTTTCTATTTATCCGGAATGGGATACAATAATTGGAATTCACAATAAGTTATGAGATAACTGAATGAATGTTATAAACATAGCACTTTAGTCTCACTTGATCGGTTGCCACGGAATTTTGATGTGATCAAAAGTCCGTCGCAATCACGTAGCGTACACGGATACTCGCCGGGTAAACTTAATAGACAGCTACATCCCTTAGCCCCGACCAAGTGACTGTAGGAGAACCCTGTCGCCGAAAGCATCCGGTCGGGTGCTCGCGGTAGCGGTGTTCCGCCTTGGTGCACTTCGTCGACGGTATCGGGGGTGCGGCCGCCTACTAAAGTTTGCGACGAGTATTCGATCAGACTGTCGGGAATCTTGTTGAATTGCCCGACTCGATATTGAAAAGAGTTTTCAATAATGAGACTAAAATGCGGGGTTTATAATTGTTAGGCATGCGATGTCTAAGAAATTCATTTGGTCAGGCATGCGATGTCTGAGGTGGTTGCGGATTCCAACTGTTGTAGTTTTACACTTTCTTTTATGTGACCGTAAGTGTAATATGTGATATCGCCGGTTTCGTTGCTATATGTCAATGACAATTGGGATGGACATATTTACTTACGTTGATGACATGTGATGTTATGTGTTGCTGGATATGTTATATTGGATCGTCGTGTTTGAATAGCCGGGGGTTTTTATGTGAGATGAGTGTTTTTCATTTTCATTCATGTAAAAACTTGTATGTAATATTCTTTTATTGGGGCGCTTCCAGGTTGCGGAAGTTGTCACCCGTTGTATATTATTTACTTTTCTGCACTAGGATAGACCCAAGGAGGAGAGCACAAGTAACCGGGTTCTGGAGTCCAGTGGGAGACCAACTCGAGGAGTCGAGGCCGGGTCTCCTAACTCTAGAATTGGTAGGGTTGCTTGCCGCTCTCGTAGGGGTCTAGGGGTGTGGGTTTGGCTATTCATCACGACCGTGGAATCCGTGTTTTATACTGGCTCGTATTGAAAACACGGACGTCCTAGTATATCCAATATTTCATATGTTACTTCTGCTGCGATATCTGTGATGCGATCATGTGATGTTCTGTGATAGATACAGTATATAGTATATATATGATATATTATATAGACGTTACTTATGTTTTACACCCGCGCTAGCCCTGCCCCGCTCTGCCGTTAGTTACCTATCCTAACGGTGCACGAGGGGACATCGAGGCGAATGCGGATGGCATAAGTGTACGTCGTATTTATCTGTGATGTTTAGGAAATAAAATGATGGGACTTCATTAATGAGATTAATGAAATAAAAGAAACCTAAGATGTTGTAGAATCGAATTTCAAAATAAAACAGGTAGCTACAGTTCTTGCTTTGCATAGCGGTATATGTGATATATCCTGTACCTTATTCGATAAGGAAAGGACCGAGATCCCTTCACCGGGAGTGACTCCTTTAGCAATAACTGGCAGATGCTACACACTCGGTTTGTCTTTTGATTGCTTTTAAGTGTTTTTGCTTTGCACAGTGATATATATGATATATCCCGCACCTCATTCGACGAGGAAAGGACCGACGATCCCTTCACCGGGAGTGACTCCTTTAGCATAACAAGAAAAGCGTCAAAAGCACTCCATTTCAAAAATTCATTCGATCCTACAACGATATCAAGTTCATTACGCAATCGGCTTTCAGAAAAACCTGTCTTAGCCCTCCGTCATTTCAGATAAGTTGTATATAGTATTCGTGCTGCATTTGTTGGCTTTCGTCAAGGTGCAGTGTGCGGTAGCTATATGCTGCTTATCTGCTAGCATACGATGCTATTGGATTAGGGTAGTCGTGCGGCTTTGTTGGCTTTCGTCATGGGTCGTGCGGGTGGGTTTAATTCAATCAGGAAATGACGGGTTGAACTTGACTAGCGGGCTATGGTTTGTTGGCTTTCGTCAAGGTCATAGCACGCTAGGGGCAAAATATTATCGGGAATTTCAAGTGTTGAAATTTGCAATGAGATTGCATACCTTCTATGAGATAGTTGGATCCCGATACCCGCTGCGAGTAAGAGTTACTCCTGGGAGAGTTTTATACATTACAATTAGCCAATCAAGTAGGTGTCTAGAAAGGTGTCAACGGGGTTACGCCTCTGGGAAAACGAGGTTTACATTAATTAGGTTCGTGCGAAAGCACGGGGGACCTCCCTCAAAGTACCGACACTGGCCTGGCTGAAAGATTGGCGAACTTGTAGTGTGTAATTAATCCCGGCTAGTCTTTCCTTTTAGGGTTTGAAGGAAGATTTGATAAAAAGCAGTGGGAGCCATCCTGATTAGATAAAATAATAACCAATCTATTCTTGCAAGAGCGCACGCTGAGTGTTTTCTTCTCTCTTTCTCCTGGTAGCGACCATATCACGCCTTAATCAAGATAATAAAACGGATTATTGACCGAACCCGCTTGTTATACTGAGCTGGGGAACGTTGGTCCCGCTCCAACTTATAATTGTTATAAGACAGAGCAGGAAATTGGGGAATACCAGATTTCCCGTGCCGCCCAAACGAAGAAAGTGCATGCTGATGCATCATCTTCGGGTGTGTTCATTACAAAGAACTGTTTCTCAGTATCCTCCGCATCCTTGGTATATGATACCGGATCAGGATCCCAGATATGTAAGATGTTACATAGGGCTACAAAAGGGTAGAAAAACTGAGAACGGGTGATAAGTTTCATGAGGCAGAAAATGGGGCAAGAGTTGCAGCCAAGTCTGTCGGTCACTGTCACCCTGTATTACCAATACATTGATTCTGAACAAATGCTATTAGCTACCGAACCTGATATACAAAATCATATCAGTTTCTTTATTAGTAAAGAAATGATAAAATTTTGTATTGTTGGATAATGTTTTGAACATTTCCTATATCAAAAGTTTATCGGTTCAGGCACGTTATCTAAAAGCATTGATGTTCTAAATCAAACTACAGTGCTTAGTATATGGAACACACACAAGAGGAAGAGTTCAGAATTGAACCATTTCTTCTTAAGGTATTGTAGACTGGGTCATATCAATGCGACCCGACTAGCTAGAGTTACACAATGATGCATATTTAAATTAGTTTGAATTTACATCTTATGAAACTCGCCAGTCATGTCACAAAGATAAGATGACACCAGCTCTGTTTATTGGAAACAGAGAAAGAGTTAGTGAACTCTTGGGATGATACATGTTGATGTATGTAGGTCCCCTGTCTACACATGCCAATACTGGTTCTTTATACTTCATTATGTTCTCTGATGATCTCTTTAGATTCAGACATATGTTCTTGTTGAAACACAAGTCCGAACCTTTTGAGATATTCACAGAATATAAGATAGAAGTAGAGAACCACAATATGGGTATAAGTATTATGTCCTTTGATGAGATCAAGGAGGAGAATACTTGAGCACGGAAATCCTGGACTATTCTAAAGGAGAATGAGATTCCCTCTCGGCATTACTCCTCCGCATACACCATAGCACGATGGTATATCGGGGCGGAGCAGATACACCCTATTTGATATGGTGTGCTCTATGATGAGTACTACTGAGTTACCTTTTTCCTATTGCGAGTTATGCACTTGTGAAGTTGCATACCTATTGAATAGGGTTTGAATCAAATCAGTGCCTACCACTTCATATGAGATATGGAAAGGGAAGAGCCCATATCTTAAGTTAGTTAAGATTTAGGGTTGACCGGCCTATGTCTAAAAGCACAATCCGGACAAGCTCGAGGCAAAGTTAGTTATGTAGAACTGGAAGTGTTCAAACTATACAAACTACAGCAGATGATTTGGTACAACCAGAGGATTCAGTAGATACCAACGAACCTCAGCCTCTCCGCCGATCTAGTAGGGTTCCTCACCCATTTGAGAGATACTTCGGTTGCTCTATGACAGTGGGAGCGAGGATTACATCATGAGATGATGACCCAACTAGTTTCGAGCTGGCCATCAAGAGTAGAGACTCTGTAAGAATGGCTGGATGTTTAGCGATCTGAGATGGAATCCATATACACCAACAAAGTATGGACTTTGGTTGCTATATCTGAAGGGTTAAATCCCCATCAGGAGCAAGTATATCTTGAGAAGATTACTTGGTGTACATGGAAGAGTTGAGACTTTCAAAGCTAGACTTGTTAAAGGTCTACATCATTGACCGGGTATGGATGATGATGAAACCTTTTCTAAGTAGCTATGCTTAAGTCCATCCAGATCCTACTTGCCACGGCTACATACCATGACTACGATATCTGGTGGTTGGGTGTCATGACTGCTTTTCTAAATGTTGTTTTAGAAGAGTGCGTCTATAAGTACACAACCAGAGGGCCTCGTAGACAGTGGGAGCAGCGGAGACATGTGCAAGATGTTTTATAAGATAAAGCAGGCATCGCGGAGTTGGAACGTCTGTTTTGATGCGTTAGTCAAGGAAGTTGACATCATCAAAATGGTAGATGAACCTTGTATATACAAAAAGGTAGTAGGGAGTATGGTGGTGATCCTCGTAGAGTACGTGGATGACATACTCTTGATAAGAAAGGAGTTTCTTATGCTACGCTCGATCAATCTCCGTTTATCACAAAGATTCTCCATATAGAATCAAAGTGATACCTCCTTAATCCTGGGTTTTGGATCTATGAGATAGATTTAATTGGATGTTAGGATTCTCACTAGTTGTAGTGAGATGATATCAATAGATCCTGGGGAGAATCACTGGAAGGGTTCCAGGGTGATAAAGACGTCTGAATGTCAGTCGCAGGCATTGTCTTTACCCTCAGTAAAGGGACGGTATGTTGGAAGAGTTCCAAGCTAGATACCGTGACATACTAGACGATAAAGGCTGGATACATCGCTACTTATGATGCTACTAAAGAGGATGTTTGGATGTATAATGGTTCATGAGATGAACTATGTTCCTACCATTGTGAGACAATGGAGTTGTGGCTTATGCCAAGGAACGCCGGTCCCATCAGTGATCCAGACTTATTCTAAGGCAGTACCACCTGATCATGGAGATGGTTGATCTCCAGGTTGATCGAGGCAAGGAGAGCAGACTTAGAGGATAATGCAGCGGATCCACTCACGAAGGCCTATTCCCAGAGAGAGACTTTTATGGGATGGTTGAGTATGAGATACTACAACCACTGCTACAGATGGCCCTAGTGCAAGTGGGAGATTGTTAGTTATATGTATGCCCTAGAGGCCATTACTGTACATAGGATGTATATTGTAGTGGATGCTGGGACATATATAGGGAAGACTTTCTTGCTCGACATGATAGTATGCTATCTGGTTACTCTTTAGCTTAACGTGTACTCAGATTGTCTCTCTATTACATGTTGGTAAAGCCCTTAGGATGTGTACTTGACAACCTGGACTATGATGCGGATCATACTAGTGGGGACATGGTAGTCCATAAGTACATCCTTCAAAGTCCCTAGTCGTGGGTGTATCGAGACGGGGCATCGATATACCAGAGTAGACTAGTGTATACCTTCTCGACCCATACAGATGGGCGATGGATGATCCCATATCCATTGGTGTTTGACATCGGAGATGATGTACGGGTGCTCAGTAGAGACTGGGTACACTGGACGGACTCGCCGAGAACTCCCAGATGGTATTATACCTCACGTCAGATGGCAGTTCTCTGGTGACGCTGGTACAGAGTAGTCTGTTGACCCGAGATCGTCATAGAGTCTTGTGTGGTTCCCACTGTGCTTTGATTTCCATCTTACCACGTCCAAGAGGGCGTGCAAAACGGTGTTTTTTGGGTACAGTCCCGAGTCACATGGAGGCAATGAGCGATAGGAGGGGATTCGTCTCTCCCGGTATAGGGAGTTGATGTTGCGCTGTGTTCGATTGGCTATAACAGGAAATCCCTGGCCAGGGTTGCTGAGATTTACTGGTAAGTGTTACCAGTAGTTTCTCGAATTGTTATAGACCTCATATCGACACGACTTATCGAACTATTGGGGTCTGACGTTTACCACCCCTAGGCGAGATATGCGACATATCAGACGATCAGACCGGACTGTACGGTATTGTTACTGGTCGCATTCACTGGAGTGTGAGCGGGCTTGCTCGTCGATCTTCAGATCGCTCAATACCCGGGTGGCCGTTACGTTTAGCAGACCGCTTGCGGCTTGTGGGTGTTTGATATGATCATCGCCTGCTGCCGGCGTATTGACGAGTCTTTAGAGTCCTACACAGAGGTTTCCTGGCTCAAGCGAAACGAAATAGGAGCGCATATGAGATATGTGCGGGACCGAGAATGATACCAGTATGTGATACTGTATTCGATTCTCGCGATATGTGACATTGATCGGTTATATGCGATATAGCCGGCATATCGGATCAAGTGTTGATTCGATAAGTTGTTACTGTTTATATTAGTCGGTTATATGCGATATGACCGGATCATTAAATCAAGTGTTGATTTAATGATTTAATGCATAATTATATATTTGATATATTACTTTGCATTAACTAGTATCGGTTCACTTAAGATGGATTTTCTCACTCGGATGTGTGCATTGCATATGCGATATGATTTTGTGCACTTTATTGTATCATGTTTGATGATACATGTTTACTTGGTTAAGTGCAAAGAATTAAACCATGGTTAAAAGAATGGTTAGGGTTTCATTTCCTTTATTTATTCATTTATTTATTTGTTTATTCATTTTGGAAAAGAGGAGAAAAGAATGGTGGCTTATTTTGGAGTTTAGTTGAAGCTTCATGAAACTTTGATCAAGTCAACCATTCTTATCTCATCCTTAACCCTAACCATTCCCACTAACCATGATTCATTCTCTACACTTGACTCTAGTTAACATTATGATAAGTTTTGATTTTTCTATTGTTTTTAATTAACTTATCATATATTTCTTTCTTCTTCTTCTTCATGAGCAAGGAAGAAAAAGCTTTCTTCATCAATGGTGATTGATGATAAAGAGTGAGAAATCCAAATCTAAAGTCTACCCACTTCCTATTTCTTCATCCTCTACCTCTTGCCAAGTAGTAGAGTGTGTTTACTTCACAAGTTTCTTGACTTGGTGAAGTCGGAGCTTGATTTAGCGATGCCTCGACGTAGATCATCTTCGGCATGGACATCGACGACCTAGCTTGCCCATTCTCCGACGAAGCCGACTCTAGAGCCCGGGATGGATTTTGGACAGCGAAGGCACTTCGTTGCGGAGCTATGGAGGTGGACAAACGGATCTACAAAGGTTGTAATTCCGTATTCTCATTAGTTAAGTGTTAACTAGTTTTGTTTCGCCTAGATATCTAGCAAACGATCCGTACATTAGGGTTTCCCGGCACTAGAATTTTTGAAATTGGCATTATCGATGCCTTGTGAGACCACATTAGAGTGCCTTGGAACCCTACACCAGACATCACCGGTAGGTAGTCTTCCCTTGCCAGGCTCATCGTCTACAACTCGATTTTCTTGCCCCGGGGTACCATACCGGGCCCACCATGTACCCGAGACGGTTCATCCACTCCTCGAATCGGGTCTCGAAATCCAATAGAAAATATGAAATCTCATGGTGGACGACACTTACATCACGAGAAAACCGCAACTTATATTTTAAAAACAGAGGGTGAGAGAGAGAAGTTTTTAATATATATTCTTGCGGTTTTTCCCAAAATCCAGAAATCTCATAGAAATCCAAATTCCAAAATCTTGAGTAAGTAAATAATAAATATCGGTATATGCCCACAATACTGCATGATAACATGAAAATGTGAATGCATGAACTGTCTAAGTAATAAATGCAATATCTAGACTAACACCTGAGAGTAATCACAATATTATATTGATTTAGCCTTTAGCTGATTCTATCAATAAAAGATAATATGTTCTAAAGTGTACGTGACATAGCAATTACCGATGATGATGTGTGTGAGCCGGCAAATATGTGTACGTAGAATATGCGCATCATCGGTAACGGTCCTGGTGTCCTAACAGGAAGAATTTCATACTGACTAAAGAAATATATGTATGAACATGCAACTTGATGATTACAATCTGAATGTGTATTAACCACTCATTTGGAATATACATATCTAACTACAACTATATGACTCAAGCCTAAACTGGTATCTTTTTAACCCACTAAGGAACTAAACTAAAGAAACTAGTCGATAGGAAATAAGAATCCACCTAAAGCCTAAGTCGATATCTCTAATAGTCGGCGATCCAGCCTCAATAGTATCACGTACATAGTACAACTTCCTCGAATCAAGAGTGCGGATCAATCATTATATCTATGCCTCGTACGGTAAAATCCATCGTACGGCAACCCAAAATCGGGGTATGGGTCAACTATTACCTATGTACATCATCATTCGTATAATATTATCATCAAATATTATCATGATCAAAGGTACTGTGCTATAATCGTATACATCCCCATATCAGCAAACATATATCATTGTCTGTGTGAATATACATCGTCAATTGGTCCTCAGATATATCATGTCACATATATCATATCTTAATTAAGTAACATATTACAGTCCGGGTTCTATTCTAGAGCCTCGTATATCTCCATGTCATCATCACCGATTATCGTTTATGTATACATATCCATTTTCTCATTTCCTAACGATCCGCTAACATCATAGTACATCTCATATCATACTCGATCGTATATCATTAACTCACGACATCACGCCCAATTATACTGACTCCTTCCCAGAAATCATATAACCTCCCCATATCACGTGTATATGTTATATGTGTTAGTTATATGTATGCCCTAGAGGCCATTACTGTACATTGGATGTATATTGTAGTGGATGCTGGGACATATATTGGTAGGACTTTCTTGCTCGACATGATAGTACGCTATCTGGTTGCTCTTTATCTTAACATGTATACTTTCTGTCTCTCTGATTACATGTTGATAAAGCCCTTAGGATGTGTAGTCGACTTCCAGGACTGTGATGAAGATCATACTAGTGGGGCCTGGGTTGTCAATGAGTACATCCTTCATTGTTCCTAGTCGTGGGAATATCGAGACGGGGCATCGATATTCCAGAGTAGACTAGCATATATCTTCTCGATCCATGTGATGGGCGATGGATGATCCGATATCCATTGGTGTTTGACATCAGAGATGGTATGCGGGTGCTCAGTGGAGACTGGGTACACTGAACGGACTCGCCGAGAACTCCCAGATCGTATTATACCTCACGTCAGATGGCAGTTCTCTGGTGACACTGGTACAGCTTAGTCTATTGACCCGAGATCGTCATAGAGTCTTATGTGTCTCCCACTGTGCTTTGATTTCCACCCTACTACGGCTCTACTAAGTCGTGCAAACAGGAGGTTTTTGGATACAGTCCCGATTCACTTGGAGGCGATGAGCGATAGTAGGGGATTCGTCTCTCTCGGTATTGGGGCTTGATGTTGCGCTATGCTCGACTGGCCATTACAGGAAATCCCTGGCCAGGGTTGCAGTGATATACTGGTAAGAGTTATCAGTAGTTTCACAATTGTTATGGACCTCACGTCGGCATGACTTATCGAGCTATTGGGGTCTGACGTTTACCACCCCTAGGCAAGATATGCGACATATCAGACGAACTGACCGGACTGTACGGTATGTGTTACTGGTTGGATTCACAGGAGTGTGAGCGGTCTTGCACGTCGATCTTCTGATCGCTCAATACCCGAGTGGCCGTTACGTTTAGCAGACCGCTTGCGTCTTGTGGGTGCTTGATATGATCATCATCTGCTGCCGGCGTATTGACGAGTCTTTAGAGTCCTACACAGAGGTTTCCTGGCTCAAGCGAAACGAAATAGGAGCGCATATGAGATATGTGCGGGACCGAGAATAATACGTGTATGTGATACCGTATTCTATTCTCGCGATGAATGTATCGATTGGTTGTATGCGATATAACCTAGTTATCGAATCAAGGATTGATTCGATAAGCCGATACATTGAATATTAGTCGGTCATATGCGATATGACCGGATCGTTAAATCAAGTGTTGATTTAATGATTTAATGCATAATTATATATTTGATATATTACTTTGCATTAACTAGTATTTGTTCACTTTAAAAAGGATTTTCTCACTTGATATGCACATTGTATATGTGATATACTTTTGTGCACTTGTTTGTATCATGTTTGATGATACATGCTAACTTAGTTTTGTGTAAAGAATTAAACCATGGTTAAGTTAGTGGTTAGGGTTTACTTTTATCTTATTCATTTTTTTTTTCCATTTTGGAAAGATAAATAAATCATGGTGGCTTTCTTTGTTTGTTTGTTGAAGCTTCATGAAGCTTTGAACAAGTCCACCATTCTTGTCTCATGCTTAACCCTAACCATTCAACCTAACCTTAGTCAATTCTCTACACCTAACTAAGGTTAAGATTATGATAAGTATCATATTGTTTTCTATTTTAAAAAACACTTATCATATTCTTTCTTCTTCATCTTCATCTTCAACAATGAAGAAAGCTTGCCTCCATCAATGGCAACTTGTGAAAATGAGTGAGAAATCCAATTCCAAAGTGAACCCACTTCCTATTTCTTCATCCTCTACCTCTTGCCAAGTAGTATACGGTGTTTTCTTCACAAGTTTCATGACTTGGTGAAGTTGGAGCTTGATCTTGAGTTGCCTCGACGTAGATCATCTTCGGTGTCGAAGTCGACGACCTAGCCCGTCCATTTCTCCGATGAAGCCGATGCTAGAGTCCTGGATCCGATATGGAAAGCGAGGGGACTTCATCACGGAGCCATGGAGGTGGAGGACCGGATCTACAAAGGTTGTAGCCCCTTCCCTTTAGCTATAAATTCGTTTATTTGCATTGCATCGTCTATACATCTAGTTAACGATCCGTATTTGGGTTTCTCGGCAATTGTAAAATTTTAATTGGCCATGTTTGATCACTTGTGAGACCTTATTAGTGTGCCTAGGAACCCTACAGTGGTATTAGAGCCAGGCTAGAGCCTTAGGCGATGCGTAGACGGAGTTTGAAGTCCGATCGAACCGAAACCCTAACTCCAAAATGCTCTCTGGACTTTTTTCAAAAACTGGGTTTTTTCCAGATTAAAAATATGCGGAAAAATGAGCAGGAATATCTAAGAATTACTGTGAATTTTGAGAACCTGATTCCATCATAGTGCGGCGGAACCGCGGCATTAGCATGGCTAATGCGGCGGTTCCGCGGCCAATTTGTCACTTCTTCAGTTGATTTCTGCACAGTAATTCCTATTTTGCAGTGCTGGTTTTCCTGGGAATTTTTAAATCTGACTCAAGAGTTGAGTTTTCTGGGTTGTATTGGGAGTTCGTAGATTCGATCGGATTATCAAACTGTGTCTATGTGTTTTCCGGATATTTTTGAATATGTTAAAAAGTTCGACCGGATATAAATACCCACTTTTTCCCCTGCCGGGAAATTTCCAATTGTTGGACTTTTCCGTAGTTTAACGACGCTCTAAGTGTAGGGTTCCTAGGCACGCTAATGAGGTCTCACAAGGCATCAACCATGCCAATTCCAAATTTTACGGTGCCGAGAAATCCTAGACTAGATCGTTAACTAGAATTTTAGGCGAAATAAGCAACTAGTTAACTGCTTAACTAAGAAGTGAACGGAAATACAACCTTTGTAGATCCGGTTCTCCACCTCCATGGCTCCGCGATGAAGTCTCCTCACTGCGATCATCGGATCCCGGGCTCTAGCGTCGGCTTCATCGAAAGAATGATCGGGCTAGGTCGTCGACTTCGATGCCGAAGATGATCTACGTCAAGGCAACACAAGATCAAGCTCCCACTTCACCAAGTCATGAAATTTGAGAAGAAAACACCCTATACTACTTGGCAAGAGGTAGAGGATGAAGAAATAGGAAGTGGGTTCACTTTAGAATTGGATTTCTCACACTTTTTCTCAAGATGCCATTAATGGTTGCAAGCTTCTTCATCTTGAAGAAGAAGAAACGAATATGATAAGTTCTATTTAAAATAGAAAATAAATCAATACTTATCATATAGCAACCATGGTTAGGTGTAGAGAATTAACCAAGGTTAGGTTAATAGTTAGGTTTAGCATGAAACAAAAATGGTAGACTTTTTCAAAGCTTCATGAAGCTTCAACTAAGAAACAAAAAGCCACCATTTTTCTTTTCTTTTGCCAAAAAGAAAGAAATAAATAAATAAATAAATAAATCAAAACCCTAACCATTTACTTAACCAAGGTTTAATTCAAACATACACCCTAGTTGGCATGTATCATCAAACATGATACAAACTTGTGCACAAAACTATATCATATATACAATGAGCACATTCAAGTGAGAAAGTAATCTTAAGTGAACCAATATTAGTTAATGTAAAGTGATATATCAAATATATAATTATACATTAAATCAACACTTGACTTAATGATCCGGTCATATCACATATAACCGACTAATATCAAGTGTATCAATGTATCGAATCAACACTTGATTCGGTAACCCGGCTATATCACATATAACCGACCAATGATACAAATCGCGAGAATAGAATACAGTATCACATACTGGTATTATTCTCGGTCCCGCACATATCTCATATGCGCTCCTATTTCGTTTCGCTTGAGCCAGGAAACCTCTGTGTAGGAGTCTAAAGACTAGTCAATACGCCGGCAGCAGGTGATGATCATATCAAACACCCACAAGCCGCAAGCGGTCTGCTAAACGTAACGGCCACCCGGGTATTGAGCGATCAGAAGATCGACGAGCAAGCCCGCTCACACTCCTGTGAATCCAACCAGTAACACTTACCGTACAGTCCGGTCTGTTCGTCTGATATGTCGCATATCTCGCCTAGGGGTGGTAAACGTCAGACCCCAGTAGCTCGATAAGTCGTGTCGATATGAGGTCTATAACAGTTCGAGAAACTACAGGTAACACTTACCAGTAAATCTCAGCAACCCTGGCCAGGGATTTCCGGTTATAGCCAATCGAACACAGTGCAACATTAACTCCCTATACCGGGAGAGACGAATCCCCTCCTATCGCTCATTGCCTCCATGTGACTCGGGACTGTACCCAAAAACTACCGTTTTGCACGCCCTCTTGGACGTGGTAAGGTGGAAATCAAAGCACAGTGGGAACCACACAAGACTCTATGACGATCTCGGGTCAACAGACGACTCTGTACCAGTGTCACCAGAGAACTGCCATCTGACGTAAGGTATAATACCATCTCGGAGTTCTCGGCGAGTCCGTCCAGTGTACCCAGTCTCCACTGAGCACCCGTATATCATCTCTGATGTCAATCACCAATGGATATGGGATCATCCATCGCCCATCCGTATGGGTCGAGAAGGTTTACGCTAGTCTACTCTGGTATATCGATGCCCCGTCTCGATACACCCACGACTAGGGACTTTGAAGGATGTACTTATGGAATACCATGTCCCCACTAGTATGATCCGCATCATAGTCCAGGTAGTCAAGTACACATCCTAAGGGCTTTACCAACATGAAACAGAGAGACAATCAGTATAGACGTTGAGGTAAAGAGTAACCAGATAGCATACTATCAAGTCGAGCAAGAAAGTCATCCCTATATATGTCCCAGCATCCACTACAATATACATCCTATGTACAGTAATGGCCTCTAGGGTATACATATAACTAATAATCTCCCACTTGCACTAGGGCCATCTGTAGCAGTGGTTGTAGTATCTCATACTCAACCATCCCATAAAAGTCTCTCTCTAGGAAAAGGCCTTTGTGAGTGGATCCGCCGTGTCGTCCTCTGAGTCTGCTCTCCTAATCTCGATCCCCTGGAGATCAACCATCTCCACGATCAGGTCACACTGCCTTAGAATATGTCTGGATCACTGATGGGACCAGGGGTCCTGGGCCAATGCCTCTCTTCCATTGTCACACAATGGTAGGAACCTAGTTCATCTCATGAACCACTATACACCCAAACTACCTCTTTGGTAGCATCTTTAATAGCGATGTATCCAGCCTTTATCGTCTAGTATGTCACGGTATCTAGCTTGGAACTCTTCCAACATACCGTCCCTTTTACTGAAGGTAAAGACAATGCCTGTGACTGACTTTCAGTCGTCCTCATCACTCTGGAACCCTTCCAGTGATTCTCCCCAGAATCAATTGATACCATCTCACTACAACTAGTGAGTATCCTAATATCCAATTAGATCTATCTCATAGATCCAAAACCCAGGATTTAGTAGGTATCACATTGATCCTATATGAAGAATCCGTGTGATAAGCGGAGATCGACCGAGCGTAGCATAGGAAACTCCTTCCCTATCAAGAGTATGTCATCCACGTACTCTACGAGGATCACTACCATACTCCCTACTACATTTTTGTATATACAAGGTTCATCTACCATTTTGATGATGTCAAACTGTTTGACTAACTCATCAAAACAGATGTTCCAACCCCGCGATGCCTGCTTCATCACGTAAAACATTTTGCACACGTTTCCACTGCTTCCACTGTCTATGAGGCCCTCTGGCTGTGTACTTATAGACGCACTCTTCTAAAATATCATTTAGAAAAGCAGTCATGGCACCCAACTGCCAGATATCGTAGTCATGGTATGTAGCCATGGCAAGTAGCCTCTGGATGGACTTAAGCATAGCCACTGGAAAAAGGTTTCATCATTATCCACGCCTGGTCGATGACAAAAACCTTTAACAAGTCTAGCTTTGAAAATCTCAACTTTTCCATATACACCAAGTAATCTTCTCAAGATATACTTGCTCCTGATGGGGATTTAACCCTTTAGATATCGTAACCAAAGTCCGTACTTTGTTGGTTATATGGATTCCATCTCAGATCGCTATGAATCCAGCCATTCTTACAGAGTCCCACTCCTGATGGCCAGCTCGAAACAAGTTGGGTCATCATCTCATGATGCAATCCTCCCTCCCACTGTCGTAGAGAAACCAAAGTATCTCTCAGGTGGGTGAGGAACCCTACTAGATCGGCGGAGAGGCTGAGGTTCGTTGGAATCTACTGAATCCTTTGGTTCTATCAAATCATCAGCTGCAGTTTGTATAGCTGGGACATTTCCAGTTCTACATAAAAGATCTTGCCTCGAGCTTGTCTGGATTTTGCTTTTCAGACATAGGCCGGACAACCCCAAATCTTAACTAACTTAAGATATGGGCTCTTCCCTTTCCATATCACATATGAAGCTGTAGGCAGCTGATTTGATTAGAACCCTATTCAATAGGTATGCAACTTCATAAGTGCGTAACTCCCTAAAGGAAATAGGTAACTCAGTAATACTCATCATAGAGCACACCATATCATATAAGGTGTTATTGCTCCGCCCTGATACACCGTTGTGCTGTGGTGTATTCAGAGGAGTAATACTGAGAGAGAATTTCATTCTTCTTAAAATAGTCCAGGAGTTCCGTGCTCAAGTATTCTCCTCCTTGATCACATCAAAGGACATAATACTTTTACCCGTATTTTGGTTCTTTACTTCTAACTTATATTCTATGAATATCTCAAAAGGATCAGACTTGTGTTTCAACAAGAACATAGATCTGAATCTCGAGAGATTATCAGAGAATGTAATGAAGTACAAAGAACCGGTCTTGGCATGTGTAGACAGGGGACCTACATACATCAACATGTATCATCCCAAGAGTTCACTAACTCTTTCTCTGTTTCCTGTAAACGGAGCTATGGTCATCTTATCTCGGTGACATGACTGGCAAGTTTCACAAGATGTAAATTCAAACTAATTTAAATATGCATCTTTATGTAACTCAAGCTAGTCGAGTCGCATTGATATGACCTAGTCTACAATACCTCAAGAAGGATCCGTTCATTATTGAACTCTTCCTCTTGTGTGTGTTCTGTATACTAGGAACTGTAGTTTGATTTAGAACATCAATGCTTTTAGATAACGTGCCTGAACCGATCAACTTTTGATATAGGAAATGTTCAAAACATTATCCAACAATACAAAATTATATCCCTCTTTACTAATAGAGAGACTGATATGATTTTGTATATCAGGTTCGGTATCTAATAACATTCGTTCAGAATCAATGTATTGGTAATACAGGGTGACAGTGACCGACAGACTTGGCTGCAACTCTTGCCCCGTTTTCTGCCTCATGAAACTTATCACCCGTTCTCAGTTCTTTACCTATCTGTAGCCTATGTAACATATTACATATGTGGGATCCCGATCCGGTATCATATACCCAGGACGTAAAGGACACTGAGAAACAGTTCTATGTAACGAACACACCCGAAGAAGATGCATCATATGCACTTTCTTCGTTTGGGCGGCACGGGAAATCTGGTATTCCCCAATTTCCTGCTCTATCTTATAACATTTATAAGTTGGAGAGGGACCAACGTTCCCCAGCTCAGTATAACAAGCGGGTTCAGTCAATACATCCGTATTATTATCTTGATTAAGGCGTGAAATGGTCGCTACCTGGAGAGAGAGAGAAGAAAACACTCAGCGTGCGCTCTTTCAAGAATAGATTGGTTATTTATTTTATCCAATCAGGATGGCTCCCACTGTTTTTATCAAATCTTCCTTCAAACCCTAAAAGGAAAGACTAGCCCGGATTAATTACACGCTACAAGTTCGCCAATCTTTCAGCCAGGCCAGTGTCGGTACTTTGAAGGAGGTGCCCCGTGCTTTCGCACGGACCTAATTAATGTAAACCTCGTTTTCCCAGAGGCGTAACCTCGTTAACACCTTTCTAGACACCTACTTGATCGGCTAATTGTTATGTGTAAAACTCTCCCAGGAGTATCAATTACTCGCAGCGGGTATCGGGATCCAACTATCTCATAGAAGGTATGCAATCTCATTGCAAAATTTCAACACTTGAAATTCCCGATAATTTTGCCCCTAACGTGCTATGACCTTGACGAAAGCCAACAAACCATAGCCCGCTAGTCAAGTTCAACCCTTACATTTCTTGATTGAATTAAACCCACCCGCACGACCCTTGACGAAAGCCATCAAAGCCGCACGACTACCCTAATCCAATCGCATCGTATGCTGCAGATAAGCAGCATATAGCTACCGCACACTGCACCTTGACGAAAGCCAACAAATGCAGCACGAATACTATATACAACTTATCTGAAATGACGGAGGGCTACGACAGGTTTTTCTGAAAACCTATTGCGTAATGAACTTGATAACGTTGTAGAATCGAATGATTTTAAAATCGAGTGTTTTTAGGCTTTTCTAGTTTTGCTAAAGGGGTCACTCCCGGTGAAGGGATCGTCGGCCCTTTCCTCGTCGAATAAGGTGCGGGATATATCATATATATCACTGTGCAAAGCAGAAACTATGGAAGCAATCAAAAGATAAACCGAGAGTTGTAGCATCTGCCAGTTATTGCTAAAGGAGTCACTCCCGGTGAAGGGATCTCGGTCCTTTCCTTATCGAATAAGGTGCAGGATGTTCTACAAGGAACACCGCGTTGCAAAGCAAGAACTGTAGCTACCTGTTTTTGAAAATTCGATTCCACAACATCTTAGGTTTCTTTTCTTTCATTAATCACATTAATGAAGTCCCATCATTTAAGTTACCTAAACATCACAGATAAATACGACGTACACTTATGCCATCCGCATTCGCCTCGATGTCCCCTCGTGCACCGTTAGGTTAGGTAACTAACGGCAGAGAGGGGCAGGGCTAGCGCGGGTGTAAAACATAAGTAACGTCTATATAATATATCATATATACTATATACTGTATCTATCACAGAACATCAAATGATCACATCACAGATATCGCAGCAGGAGAATCATATGAAATATTGGATATTCTAGGACGTCCGTGTTTTCAAAACGAGCCAGTATAAAACACGGATTCCACGGTCGCGATGAATAGCCAAACCCACACCCCTAGACCCTTACGAGAGCGGCAAGCAACCCTACCAATTCTAGAGTTAGGAGACCCGGACTCGACTCCTCGAGTTCGTCTCCCACTGGACTCCAGAACCCGGTTACTTGTGCTCCCCTCCTTGGGTCTATCCTAGTGCGGAAAAGTAAATAATATACATCAACGGTGACAACTTCCGCAACCTGGAAGTGCCCCAATAAAAGAATATTACATACAAGTTTTTACATGAATGAAAATGAAAAACACTCATCTCACAGAAAAACCCCCGGCTATTCAAACACGACGATCCAATATAACATATCCAGCAACACATAATATCACATGTCATCAACGTAAGTAAATATGCGCATCCCAATTTTCGTTGACATATAGCAACGAAACCTGCGATATCACATATTACACTTACGGTCACAGAAATGAAAGTGTAAAACTACAACAGTTGGAATCCGCAACCTCCTCAGACATCGCATGCCTGACCATATGAATTCCTTAGACATCGCATGTCTAACAATTATAAACCCCGCATTTTAGTCTCATTATCGAAAACTCTTTTCAATATCAAGTCGGGCAATTCAACAAGATTCCCGACATCCTGATCGAATGCTCGTCGCAAACTTCAGTAGACGGCCGCACCCCCGATACCATCGACAAAGTGCACCAAGGCGGAACACCGCTGCCGCGAGCACCCGAACGGATGCTTTCGGCGACGGGGTTCTCCTACAGTCACTTGGTCGGGGATATGGGGTGTAGCTGTCTATTAAGTTTATCCGTCGAGTATCCGCGTACGCTAAGTGATTGCGACAGACTTTTGATCGCATCAAAATTCCGTGGCAACCGATCAAGTGAGACTAAAGTGCTATGTTTATAACATTCAAATCAGTTATCGCATAACTACTTGTGGATTCCAAATATTGTATCCCATTCCAGATAAATAGAAAATGTTAAACTTTCCGATCGAACATTCAAACACCCAAGTTTTCCCGAAACAAATCAACACATGAAATAGGTTTAAAAAACATCCAGTTCATGCCTCAGTACCAACGGTCCAACCGTAGAAGGGTCAAGCCAACGCCTCACAAGTGGCACGCCGTACTGCCCCAAACCCGAAAGTTCAAAGGGCAGTTCAAGACGGTCACATAATCGAGCTAAGGTTTGTTGTCTTCTAGAGGGTCCATCGCGTTACTTGCACTACTTAGAACGTTATTAAACCACGGAAAGATCCAACATTTGGAAATTTCCCGACAGGGGAAAAAATGGGTATTTATATCCGGTCGAACTTTTTAACATATTCAAAAATTACCCGGAAAATACATAGACAAGATTAGACAATCCGATCGAATCCACGAAGCTCCAAAACACCCCATAAAACTCAACTCTTGAGTGCAAATTAAAAATTCCCAGAAAATTCAGCACCAGAATAGACAAATTACTGTGCAAAATTGGAAGCGTAATCTCATAATTTGGTCGCGGAACCGCCGCAGAAGCCATGCTTCTGCCGCGGTTCCGCCGAGCTTTGGGGGTATCGTTTGCTCGTTTTTGCACCGTAATTCTTAGAATTTCCTGCTGAATTTTTTAAGCATTTTTAATCTGGAAAAAACCTATTTTTTGGAAAAAGTCCAGAGAGCATTTTGGAGTTAGGGTTTCGGTTCGATCGGACTTCTAACTCCGTCTACGCATCGCCTAAGGCTCTATCTAGGCTCTGATACCACTGGAGGGTTCCTAGGCACGCTAATGTGGTCTCACAAGGCATCAACCATGCCAATTTCAAATTTTACGGTGCCGATAAACCCTAGACTAGATCGTTAACTAGAATTTTAGGCGAAACAAGCAACTAGTGAACTGCTTAACTAAGAAGTGAACGGAAATACAACCTTTGTAGATCCGGTTCTCCACCTCCATGGCTCCGCGATGAAGTCTCCTCGCTGTGATCATCGGATCCCGGGTTCTAGCGTCGGCTTCATCGAAAGAATGATCGGGCTAGGTCGTCGACTTCGATGCCGAAGATGATCTACGTCGAGGCAACACAAGATCAAGCTCCCACTTCACCAAGTCATGAAACTTGTGAAGAAAACACCCTATACTACTTGGCAAGAGGTAGAGGATGAAGAAATAGGAAGTGGGTTCACTTTAGAATTGGATTTCTCACACTTTTTCTCAAGATTCCATTAATGGTTGCAAGCTTCTTCATCTTGAAGAAGAAGAAGAAGAAGAAACATAAGTTCTATTTAAAATAGAAAATAAAACAATACTTATCATATAGCAACCAAGGTTAGGTGTAGAGGATTAACCAAGGTTAGGTTAATGGTTAGGTTTAGCATGAAACAAAAATGGTAGACTTTTTCAAAGCTTCATGAAGCTTCAACTAAGAAACAAAAAGTCATCATTTTTCTTTTCTTTTGCCAAAAAGAAATAAATAAATAAATGAATAAATAAATCAAAACCCTAACCATTTACTTAACCAAGGTTTAATTCAAACATACACCCTAGTTGGCATGTATCATCAAACATGATACAAACTTGTGCAAAAAACTATATCATATATACAATGTGCATATTCAAGTGAGAAAGTAATCTTAAGCGAACCAATATTAGTTAATGTAAAGTGATATATCAAATATATAATTATACATTAAATCATTAAATCAACACTTGACTTAATGATCCGGTCATATCACATATAACCGACTAATATCAAGTGTATCAATGTATCGAATCAACACTTGATTCGGTAACCCGGCTATATCACATACAACCGACCAATGATACAAATCGCGAGAATAGAATACAGTATCACATACTGGTATTATTCTCGGTCCCGCACATATCTCATATGCGCTCCTATTTCGTTTCGCTTGAGCCAGGAAACCTCTGTGTAGGACTCTAAAGACTCGTCAATACGCCGGCAGCAGGTGATGATCATACCAAACACCCACAAGCCGCAAGCGGTCTGCTAAACGTAATGGCCACCCGGGTATTGAGCGATCAGAAGATCGACGAGCAAGCCCGCTCACACTCCTGTGAATCCAACCAGTAACACTTACCGTACAGTCCAGTCTGTTCGTCTGATATGTCGCATATCTCGCCTAGGGGTGGTAAACGTCAGACCCTAGTAGCTCGATAAGTCGTGTCGATATGAGGTCTATAACAGTTCGAGAAACTACAGGTAACACTTACGAGTAAATCTCAACAACCCTGGCCAGGGATTTCCGGTTATAGCCAATCGAACACAGTGCAACATCAACTCCCTATACCGGGAGAGACGAATCCCCTCCTATCGCTCATTGCCTACATGTGATTCGGGACTGTACCCAAAAGCCACCGTTTTGCACGCCTTCTTGGACGTGGTAAGGTGGAAATCAAAGCACAGTGGGAATCACACAAGACTCTATGACGATCTTGGGTCAACAGACTAACCTGTACCAGTGTCACCAGAGAACTTCCATCTGACGTAAGGTATAATACCATCTGGGAGTTCTCGGCGAGTCCGTCCAGTGTACCCAGTCTCCACTGAGCACCCGTATATCATCTCTGATGTCAAACACCAAAGGATATGGGATCATCCATCGCCCATCTGTATGGGTCGAGAAGGTTTACGCTAGTTTACTCTGGTATATCGATGCCCCGTCTCGATACACCCACGACTAGGGACCTTGAAGGATGTACTTATGGACTACCATGTCCCCACTAGTATGATCCGCATCATAGTCCAGGTAGTCAAGTACACATCCTAAGGGCTTTACGAACATGAAACAAAGAGACAATCAGTATACACGATGAGGTAAAGAGTAACCAGATAGCATACTATCATGTCGAGCAAGAAAGTCCTCCTTATATATGTCCCAGCATCCACTACAATATACATCCTATGTACAGTAATGGCCTCTAGGGCATACATATAACTAACAATCTCCCACTTGCACTAGGGCCTTCTGTAGCAGTGGTTGTAGTATCTCATACTCAACCATCCCATAAAAGTCTCTCTCTGGGAAAAGGCCTTTGTGAGTGGATCCGCCATGTTGTCCTCTGAGTCTGCTCTCCTAACCTCGATCCCCTGGAGATCAACCATCTCCACGATCAGGTGACACTGCCTTAGAATATGTTTGGGTCACTGATGGGACCAGGGTTCCTGGGCCAATGCCTCTCTTCCATTGTCACACAATGGTAGGAACCTAGTTCATCTTATGAACCACTATACACCCAAACTACCTCTTTGTAGCATCTTTAATAGCGATGTATCCAGCCTTTATCGTCTAGTATGTCACGGTATCTAGCTTGTAACTCTTCCAACATACCGTCCCTTTTACTGTGGTAAAGACAATGCCTGTGACTGACTTTCAGTCGTCCTCATCACTCTGGAACCCTTTCCAGTGATTCTCCCCAGAATCATATTGATACCATCTCACTACAACTAGTGAGTATCCTAATATCCAATTAGATTCTATCTCATAGATCCAAAACCCAGGATTTAGTAGGTATCACATTTGAACCTATATGAAGAATCCTTGTGATAAGCGGAGATCGACCGAGCGTAGCATAGGAACTCCTTCCCTATCAAGAGTATGTTATCCACGTACTCTATGAGGATCACTACCATACTTCCTACTACATTTTTGTATATACAAGGTTCATCTACCATTTTGATGATGTCAAACTGTTTGACTAACTCATCAAAACAGATGTTCCAACCCCGCGATGCCTGCTTCATCACATAAAACATCTTGCACACGTTTCCGCTGCTTCCACTGTCTACGAGGCCCTCTGGCTGTGTACTTATAGACGCACTCTTCTAAAATATCATTTAGAAAAGCAGTCATGGCACCCAACCGTCAGATATCGTAGTCATGGTATGTAGCCGTGGCATGTAGCCTCTGGATGGACTTAAGCATGGCCACTGAGAAAAAGGTTTCATCATTATCCACGCCTCGTCGATGACGAAAACCATTAACAAGTCTAGCTTTGAAAGTCTCATCTTTTCTATCTGTATGGTTGCTAGGCACGCGCACAAGGGTCTACGAGGCATCAACCATGCCCGATTAAAAATTTAGCCGTGCCTAACAACCCGAATACGGAACTTTAAACTAGAGATTAGGCGAAAACAAGCATGCTAAACATTTTAACACTAAGTGAGAGGGATTACAACCTTTGTAGATCCGGTCCTTCACTTCATATGCTCCGTGTTGTGGTCCCTTCGCTGCGATCATCGGGATCCGGACTCTCGAGAGGTTCCACGAAGAGAAAGACGCAACCTTTGCTTCTGATCTTCGATACTAAGATGATCTACCTTGAAGTTTCTTTAACACAAGCTAACACTCATGAAATGATGTGAACACCCTCATCTAAATGGCAAGGGGAAGATGAGGATGATGAAGTAAGATTTTTGCTCTCTTTATTTATCTTTTTCTCATATTTATTCATCACCTTTTGAAAACTAGTAAGCTTTTCATGAAAGAATGAAGGAGGAAGAAGATGAATAATCATTTGTTATGAATAGAAAGAATGTTATCATAATCATTTATGCAACCATGGTTGAAGTAACCATTGTAGAGAGTTTACTAGGGTTAGGGTTTGGGTTAGGTCAAAGGGTGAGTCAAAAGAAATATCTATCATAATATCTTAACAAAGACAAAGTAAAGCTTCTAGAATCAACTAGAAGGTTTAACCCTAATCCAAACCCTAATCATGTTTAAACTCCTCTAAACATGTTGCATTAATAATTATAATATGTTACAATATTATATATCACATATACAATATTTATTGTAACAAAATAAAATAATACAATTAACATATATCGCATATATATCAATGTATTACCCGATGTGAGAAAAAGAATCTTTTAGTGAGCTAATATTAGTTAATGTAATTTAATATATCATATATATTATTATACATTAAATTATCGAATCAACACTTGATCCGATAATCGGACTATATCGCATATAACCGACTAATATTTATCCGTACCGATTCATCGAATCAACCACTTGATCCGATGACCCGGCTGATATCAAATATGGCGAGAATATAATACGGGTATCACATATCGCATTATCCTCGGTCCTGCACATATCACATATGTGCTCCTACTCCGTTTTGCCTGAGTCAAGAAACCTCTGTGTAGGACTCTAAAGAATCGTCAATTCGCCGGCAGTAGGTGATGATCATATCAAAACACCCACAAGCTGCAAGCGGTCAGCTAAACGTAACAGCTACCCAGGTATTGAGCGCTCAGAAGATCAACAAGAAAGCCTGTACATTCTCCTGTGAATCCAAACAGTAACACTCCCGTACAGTCCGGTCTCGTCGTCTGATATGTTGCATATCTCGCCTAGGGGTGGTAAACGTCAGACCCCAGTAGCTCGATAAGTCGTGTCGATATGAGGTCTATAACGGTTCGAGAAACTACTGATAACACTTACCTGTAAATCTCAGCAACCCTGGCCAGGGATTTCTGGTTATAGCCAATTGAACACAGCACAACATCAACTCCCTATACCGGGAGAGACGAATCCCCTCCTATCGCTCATTGCCTCCATGTGATTCGGGACTGTACCCAAAAGCCACCTTTTTTCCACGCCCTCTTGGACGTGGTATGATGGAAATCAAAGCACAGTGGGAACCACACAAGACTTTATGACGATCTCGGGTCAACAGACTACTCTGTACCAGTGTCACCGGAGAACTGGTATAATACCATCTGGGAGTTCTCGGCGAGTCCGTCCAGTGTACCCAGTCTCCACTGAGCACCCGTACACCATCCTTGATGTCAAACACCGATGGATATGGGATCATCCATCGCCCATCATATGGGTCAAGATGCGTATACGCTAGTCTACTCTGGTGTATCGATGCCACTGTCTCGATACACCCTTGACTAGGAACAGTTATAGGATGTACTCGTCGACTACGGTGGCCCCACTAATATGATCCCATCATAGTCCCAGTAGTCGAGTACAGATCCTAAGGGCTTTATCAACATGTAATATAGAGACAATCAGAGTACATGTTAAGATAAAGTACAACCATATAGCCATACTATCATGTTGACGCAAGAAAGTCCTCCCTATATATGTCCTAGCATCCACTACAATATACATCGTATGTACAGTAATGGCCACTAAGGGCATACATATAACTAAACAATCTCTCACTTGCACTAGGGCCATCTGTTATGGTATCGCATACCCAACAATTAGCTGCGGTTGAATTATCTCATACTCAACCATCCCATAAAAGTCTCTACTGGGAAAAAGGCCTTTGTGAGTGGATTCGCGCTGTTGTCCTCTGTGTCTACTCTCCTAACCTCGATCTCCCTGGAGATCAACCATCTCCATGATCAGGTGATACTGCCTAAGATTTATATCTGGATTTCTGATAGGACGGTAGTTCCTTGGCTGAAGCCACAACTCCATTGTCACACAATTGGTAGGAACGAAGTTCATCTTATGAACTTATATATATCCAGTACTGCCTCATTGTAGCATCCTTGGTAACGATGTATCTTGCCTTTAATCATCTAGTAAGTCACGGTATCTAGCTTGGAACTCTTCCAACATACCGTCCCTCCACTGAGGGTATAGACAAGCCTGCGACTGACATTCAGTCGTCCTTATCACCCTGGAACCCTTCCAGTGATTCTCCCCAGGATCGATTGACACCATCTCACTACAACTAGTAAGTATCCTAACATCCACTTAGAACTATCTTATAGATCCAAAACGCAGGATTTAGGAGGTATCACTTTGATCCTATATAGAGAATCCTTGTGATAAGCGGAGATTGACCGAGCGTAGCATAAGAAACTCCTTCCCTATCAAGAGTATGTCATCCACGTACTCTACGAGGATCACCACCATACTCTCTACTAACTTTTCGTATATACAAGGTTCATCTACCATTTTGATGAAGTCAAACTCTTTGACTACCACATAAAAACAGATGTTCCAACTCTGCGATGCCTGTTTTATCATTTAAAACATCTTGCACACGTTTCCGCTGCTCCCACTGTCTATGAAGCCTTCTGGCTGTGTACTTATAGACACTCTTTTCTAAAACATCATTTAGAAAAGCAGTCATGACACCCAACCGCCAGATATCGTAGTCATGGTATGTAGCCGTGGCAAGCAGGATCTGGATGGACTTAAGCATAGCTCCTTAGAAAATGTTTCATCATAATCCATACCTGGTCAATGATGCAAACCTTTAACAAGTATAGCTTTGAAAGTCTCAACTTTTCCATGTACACCAAGTAATCTTCTCAAGATATACTTGCTCCTGATGAGGATTTAACCCTTCAGATAAAGCAACCAAAGTCCATACTTTGTTGGTGTATAAGGATTCCATCTCAGATCGATAAGCATCCAGCCATTCTTACAGAGTCCACTCCTGATGGCCAGCTCGAAACTAGTTGGGTCATCATCTCATGATGCAATCCTCGCTCCCACTGTCATAGAGAAACCAAAGTATCTCTCAGTTGGGTGAGGAACCCTACTAGATCGGCGGAGAGGCTAAGGTTCGTTGGACACTATTGAGTCCTTTGGTTGTACCAAATCATCAGCTGCAGTTTGTATAGCTGGAAACATTCCAGTTCTACATAACAGACCTTGCCTCGAGCTTGTCCGGATTTT